>VWZT01008559.1:424650-570515 GCA_013397055.1 Pachycephala philippinensis | reverse complement strand
GCCGCGCCGGGGGAGGCGGGCGGCAGCGCCGAGACGGCGATCCCGGCGGCTCCCCCCACCTTCTCGCATTAGCTCCCTGTCCCCGGCACTACCGCCCCACGCCCAGCCCCGGCACCACCTCCGCCCTCCCGGAGCATCCTCGCTGCGCCGTGGGGCGAGGGACCGAGGCGCGGGGACGCTCCGCCGCTCGGCCCGCTCCCTCCGGCCTCCCCCGAGCGGGCACTGTCCCGGCGGGCGAGCTGTGCCCCCAGCGGGTCACTCGGGGCTGGGCTATGGTCGCGGAGGGAGGGAGTTGACAGGCTGCGGGACAGCGAATCGCTCAGGCTCTGACTGCCGCACACATGTGCCGGTAAATAACGCGCACGTGTGAGCATGCCTGTTTCATGTCTCTCCGAAAAGCTTCCTCCTCTCTTTCCCTCCCGTTTTGGGATATCCGTCAGGGCACAGAATCCTGAAATCCCCAGTACTAGTGCTCTCTTTGTTGCCACACCATAAAGGAAATAAGTCAGGATAAGAAAATTGCTTGTTGAGCTCCCTTAAACAACAACATATGTATAAGCAACACTTTCATTTAAAGAAAAGCTAAAACACAGCAAAATCTGGAAAAGCGTAGTTAGGATCAATAGCCGCCTGGATTCTACCCCGTCATTGCTGCACAACCCACAACATACACTGAAACATGAAACCCCTAACACATTCCCCACATAACTTCACTGCTGAAAACACAGGGCCAGATTGCTGCCCCCCAGCCCCGTGGAAAACCTCCCAGAGCAGAGAGGGATGGAGCTCTCTGAGGGGTTTCTTCAGCAGGCTCCTTCATGTGTGGATCAGACACCATCATTTTTGGAAAGGATGACAGGTTTGGTCTGTCCAGGCCCGATCACAGGTTATTTTCTGGGCTGAGAACTCCTGAGGTAGAGCCAGGGTGTGTCCTCACCAGTTCTGCAATTTCTGCTTCAAACTCTGAAACTCATGAGCATCCCTCTAGGAAAGCCATGGGGGCTTTTGAGACCCACTAATGACTGGTTTTATTCCATGATTAAAAAGACATTATGTGGGCAATACAGCAGAGACTTTTTTTTCCCCCCAAGCAAGAAGGAAAACTCTGCACATACCTGCCCCTAGAACTGTATCTGAGATGGCAGATCTGTTATGTATACTCACGATTTACTTAACAAAAGATTGGCAATGCCTCACAGAACATCTACAGACTCAAATATTACTGAGAAGCACCACCAATCTACTATTTCTGACTTGCCAAACAGAAACCCACAGTTTCTGTTGGATTACCATGGCCATGAAATAAATAAGCAAATGAACTGCACCATCAAATAGTCTCTCATCCTGAAGACAATGTACTATAATACAATATATCATTGCAAATCAAAAATCACATTCTCTCACACGAAAAATAAAATCAGACACCTTGAGTAACTTATTGTGCTATTCATACTGCTTTTGATCATCTATCTATTGATTTTAATTGCTTTGCTCATGGGGTTGAATCAGTGTCATTCAGAATGTTATAGAAAATTATTAAAAAATAGTATCCTCCTCTCCATTTTTTAATTGAACTATCCATTTGGCCTCATTATTTGTTTATATCCTCTCCTCTCTCTCAGTGTCTCAATGAATCTCCTTGACCTCATTATATATGGCCCAGAATTTCAGGTCTGAACACAGGCAGTAGTGTCTTCATTCATAAATTAAACTGGGCAGAGAGCAGGCCCTGATACTGGTTCATGATCTGTTAAACCAGTATTGCTTCTGTTAATGTTAATGTTGGTGTGGTGCTTGAAATGGTTTTGGCTGAGATATGTGAGCAGCCTCCCAAAAAACAGTTGGACACAGCACTAGGTCTGCAGGGGCAAGTCCCAAGAGATAGTTTGGGGTGGCTGCCCTCTGTTGGAGGTGGAGACTTAGGGGCAAGGCTGTGAGTCCCTGGCACATTTTATTCACCAGTATAAATGCAGTCAAAGGAATGAGGTAGCCAGGTTTGAGCCTCAGAGCCTTTCGGCTTCTTTTAGATTAGGTGATTAATTAAACAATGGTTTAGGATTCCCATGGTAGGCATACTTGAAAACAACAACTCTGCCCTTTCTGGCTTACTTTGGGCATTAGTGAAATGTCAATGCACTGGCAAAACAGTTCCAGGCAGTTACTTGGAAGGCAGTTGCCTTTTTGTCTGCTTGTGCTGGACTAAGAAATTATCTTGCTTTGCCATGATGGCAGCACGGATGGAAGCACAGGCAACTGGGTTTAAAGCAGAAGTAATTTTCCAGTGCAGGAACCTGTAATACTAACAAACATACTAAACTCATCTAAAGATAACAGCTGTCTGCATACCAGACCTCCATGGAAATGGATACACATGGATGAATAAATGCAAATGTTACCAATGTGTTTACAAGGGATGATTCCTACAATTAGTCCTATTTGTTCCGATGTAATCAGGAAATGAAAAACACAATCCTCATACTGTCCTAAAATATTCTTAGGGAGACAATATAATTATAATTTTTTTTTGCTCCTCCAAGGTCTCAGCACCTACAGCTCCAGGTTTCATACAGCCACTCCAGTCATGGGTTCATTGAGGGGATCAAAGAGGGAAATGCAGATTTAGGGAGATGGAGAGAGGCTGAGCAGCATAGGAACAGCAGTGCTCTCACGAACACTGGGGACAGCTGTGATAGCACCACGCTGGGACTGAACCTGGTCATGGATCAAATAAATGTGCAGTGCCTTGTCTCTGGATGAGTCCATGTCTTCAACAGCTTCTAACACATTCATTTTTGCCCTGCTTTGCTAAGGCAGAAAAAGTAATTTGAAATAAAGCATTTGCTTCCTTAGTAACAGATACCTACACATACACAGACACACAAAAACATGCTTTGAGGGAGGATTTTGGTGGGGGTAACTGAAGGAGTTCTTTACCAGCACAGAAACCCTGCTGCTCCTGGACATTAGAGAGGGAAGGAAGAGCTATTTCTATTGTAAATAGAGGTTTATTTCTGCCCATAGTTCTTTTCTCATCCTAAGCGGATTTACAGTTTAAAGAATGAATTATACAGCTGTTCCAAGTCTTCTGATTAGAAAATCAGAAAAAAGTAAGAATTACTGCTCTGGAATCCTGAAGGTAACTGTAAGGCTCCAGAACCTCAATAATCAGATCATGACAGTTGTTCTCCAGCACAAAGACACTATATGATCTCTGTGTAACCATGTTTGACATCAAATGAATCAACAATCAGCTCTGGCCACTAGAAAAATGAGAACAAGTCTTAAAATCCCATAAGTGGGAGGTCTAGATTTTTGAACCACCTCTTTCATCCACTAAATGGCCATAAGCAAGTCCTATAACTGCTTTTCACTTTTTACTTCACTTACTGCTAATGCTACCCAGCAAAAATTCACAGTAGCCAACTGAAGTCCCTGTACAATGCCTGTAGCTAATAAAGATGCCTCACTAGGGCACCTTACGGCAGTCAGGATTGAAATCTGCACCTTCCAACGCAACAGGTGGATAAAATCACCTACCAGGATGTGCCTGACCAGGGAGGTGTGTTCTGCAGTCACACCCTGTGATCTGAACCTTGCAGAGAGAGGAGTTCAAGGAGTAGTGAGACTGTGTGTGATCTAAGAGTCAATCTGCCCAGTGCTATAAAAGCCAAATGCTCCTAAGTATGCCTATTTAGCCTTTTAGGAACTTACCTGATAGAAATTAACTATTCTATCAGCTTTGGACACCTCCAGCAGCTGAACAGGGTTTTTTTCAGTATTACGTTTCTACTGAAGTCCTTGGTACAAAGTCAAAGGTAGATATGAGCACTTAAAGGTGGTTTTTCCACGCAACATTTTAAGAGAACATTTTAATAGTAAATTAATTTGGAGGAGGAGATTGTTCCTACCCCTGTTTTGTGGATGAGGAGACAATTAAATTCTCTAGATTCTGGGTCAAAATGATTCACATAAACTGGAAGTATGTGTCAGAACAGGGAACTGGGACTGCTCTTCTCTTTCAGAGACCAGGAGCAAGGCAAAGCCCTCTCCTAAACTGGAAGCCCAGGTAGAGAAGACTATGCACTTGACCTATATCAATACACTTGTTTGAGGGTTGAGACTGTGCTTTTTCTTTATTCCCCTCTACTTTTTTTTTTTTTTTTTTGTTCAGTGTTAAACATAAACTACTTGTTAGTATTTAACATGGCAAGAGAGAAGGAGCAAGGGGAGGTGAGACCCAGGCTGAGAGAAAGCAGGTCTGTGCCTGTGTTAACCCCTGATATTTGTCAGGTCTGTACCACGTTCCCACAGCCAGGCTGTGCTGACTGCCCACCCCTGCCCAGCACTCCTGCACTGCCCTGCACACCATGGGTCTGGCTGCAGCCCGAGCAGAAGCTGCTAGCAGTGGATAAAAATGTAAAGGAGCATCAGAGCCTTGCCTTTCCTTGGGTGTTTCTGCCTAATTTCCCTTTCCTAATTCAACAGTTGCAACCTCCAGATGTCCCAGGCTTTAAATTTGTCCCTGCAGAGCCAGTCTACAATGCACTTACTTGCTGCAGACACCTCCTTTCCACACAGAGCTTCTCCCTAAGGGTATGCAGATACAAAAAGCTTTCTATTTTAGCACCCATTAACTCAAGGAAAAAATCTAAGGGGATAATTTTTCACATTATGAAGTCTCATCAGCTGCTGTCACTGAGAAGAGCCACTTGCTGTTGCCAGGCTCTTATGAGATGACAGAGCCCAAACTGGATTGGGAAGGGAATCACCTCATTGCTGATGACAGTCCCCCCTGAGCAGGCGTAAGTCCTCTTGCCCGTGCAGTACTTGATCAACCAGCAAACACCTATCCCCCTGCTCCTAGGGCTTCCTTTTCACAAAGCAAAATGACACAAACACCTAAGGTGGAAAAAGAGTCACCCAGTATTAATAAAATAAGGTACCACAAACTGGAATAGAAGCAGAATCTCAGTTTCCAACTCAGCATATCTCAGTGAAGGCTTTGACAGCTGTTCAGAATAAGAGAAATTGTTCAGGGTATTTCTAGCATTTTGCACATCTCTTGCCAGTGTCACATTGCACAGCCTTTAGAAAACTGTCTTTACCTATGCATTTTTGTAGTATTAACTTGCACATCAGCTGGTAAGGGAGAGCAGTAAAACATTTAAAAAAAAATATGGAAAGTTCAGAGTGAAATATAACAAACTAAAAATAAATAAATGTGGGAATTTTGTGGTAGGATTTTCAGAACTTTTATTTAAATATCCGAATTTAAGCCTTTGAAATTAAAGTTAAATATCATTGCCACCAGAATGTCGTTGGTCTTAGTCTAAACCAGGTGAACAGCCTAGGAAATGTGTGCAGAGAATTTTGATTACTTTATGCATTTTAAAATGACACCGATTGGAAAAAGCTATTAGTAAGTCAAAGAAAATGAGTCAAAAATGAAAGAAGCCAATGGTAATCAGTGCATGGGAAGATGGGAGTCCATGCGCTGTTTCAGTGTTAAACTCCTACATAATGCAATACAAAAAAAAAAAGAAAAAGGTTAGAAATATGGAAGCAATGGACAAAAAGGGAAATGTAAAATTAATATCTTGTTGTTCATGTGGGGCATAAGATAAACATATAAGAATATGCTTCTGTTTCTTCTATATGTTCTATTTCTTTGTTACACATACTGTAATTTATGCAGTTTAGAATACCCTCTTAAATCCCATGCCTGTTGCTTCCATGTACAAAATAGGTTAAACAGGAATAGCCAAGGAGCACTTTACTCCGTTGGTGTTCTTCAAATATGAAAGCTGTGATACTCCAAATATTTAATTGACCCCAAGGTTAGTCCCTTTGAGATTCAGCTTATGTTAACACATACGCAGTGCTAAAAAAGAAAGATCTGCTCGTATAATTAAGTATTTTTAGTGCACTAGCAAACATGATTCCTAGATATATTTTACTTTCTCCATGACACTTAAAACATGAAAGTTTAATGTTTGCATTTGACAGTAGAAATAATAGGGAGTAACAATTTATAGTAGTTAATATTTTGAAATGGCAGCATAATATGGAAGCAAATATTATGAGCAGTGAGAAAGTATGAGTTTGGATTTTTTAGTTTTTCCAGGTCTTGATCTGTTTAGCCTTATTTTTATTTTGAGTCCTTCCTGAAGTTATGCTTTCACTAATTACTTATTAATGAGTCTGAATTAAAATACATACAATTGCTTATTCTACAAGTAAACCTAAATCATCTCAATTGTTTGTATTTTATTTGACTTATAAATAGGTTTTATTGTACTTGTCTTATGTGGAAGACCACCTAGACTAGTTATTCTAAAAACACATCTCCAGCAGTATTTTTTCTATCAGCATGTCTTGTTTACCACCCCCACTAAAAGCAGACAGAACTTGCTCCAGTTTGAGATTCTTTTCCTTGTAGGTGTGTGAGATCTGCTGTTATTTCACACAGGTCCTCCCTGTCTGCCCTCGGCAAGGCTGGAAACCATGACCTCCTCTGAGAGATGGTGACTTTTTACAGTATTTTGGGGAACACCTGCAAGGGACAGCACTTGGAACTGCTGGGAGCTCAGATCAGTCTCCATTATTGATGTCTCCATGTTTTCTGTCCCCTTTCCTCTCTTATTCCCAAGCCAGGCACAGGCCACTGTGGGCCTTTAACTGTGTTGCCTGGGAGCTGTCAGAGTAAAGAGACATGGCCTCCCCGTGTCCTTGTGGGTGGAGGGCATCCCCAGGCTGACAGAAGATTGGCAGAAGATTTGGCAGAACAGATGAACATGGTTTTCCCAAGAGTTATGGATGGTGTCTGGTTTTTCTGGTGTTCAGTAACAGTGGGGTCCACGTTGTTGTGTCCTTTGGTGGGAAGACTCAGGGGAAGGGCTTTCTCCTCTAGCAGTTTTATTTAGGTTTTATGCTAGGTTTTATTTAACTTTTAGGATCTGTCTCTTTCCTACACATTTGCAAGATGTGGTTGAAAGAAATGAGGAGTTTAAACATAATTAAAGAAGGTCCCAAAACACAGGCATGCATACGTGCAGATAAGGCCAATGCCACATCTTTTCTTAGGAGCCCAAATTAAGAAATAGTCTTTACAGGTAAAGCCACAGTAAAGATGTCGTGGCTGTTTATCTTAGTACTTGAGGGAGTGCAGTGTAGACAAACATGTCCCGGAAGAATGTTCCCAAAAGAAGTGTATGTCTTCTGTTTCTGGAAATGTCAAAAGCTCTGAATTAGAAATTTTCAACTTCATGGTTTAATAGTTTTTATCCTAATGAGCCCAAAAATGGAAAAGAAAGAGAGAAATAACTTTCTGATGCTTGAAAACCTTTTAAAAATATTTTGAGTTTGACCAACAATTTCTACTCCTCTTTTTGAGAGACTCGGACCGGAAAGACCAGATATGACACCATTAAAGTATATTTGGACAAGTTAAATCTACATTTTTCCTAAACTGCCTATCATCGTGGATTCATGAATGTTAATTCCTATGTACTAATGCGACTTTCTAATGACTACCTACTGCTGCACTGAGGCTTGACATGTACAGCCTGATAGTCTTGTTACAGGGTGTTTTGTCAAAGTGCTAATACATGTTCTACCTGCTGTATTACCACATCACTTTTTTTTTTTTAATCTATAAAGGTTTTCAAAAAAGAAGCCTGAGTTTTAGAAATGCTGAGCAGCAAGATGCTTCAGTGACATCAAGAGGAAATAAACAGGTCCAAATCAGGTGTGCTTTTAGAAAAGATGAACATGCTTTTTCTTCATACCTATTATTGTCCTGTTCAGCCCACTCAGATGTATTTTATGGCATTTCCACCCCTCACGCTCAAGCTGTATTACGGCTGCATCAGTTTCTGCTTGTATCACCAAAGATTCAGATCAATAACATATAATTTAATATAAGAGTCTGCTATTAACTTCTAAGCGGCTCCCTGCCTAAGAGAGGTAAGATGGATTTGGCCCTTGGTTATGTTTTAAAATGGAGCAAGGCACAGCAAGATGTTTTATATTAATTTTATATTTTGCTACCATGATATTTTCTTTTAAATAGAAACAGGTGATACATAAGCTGAGGTTTGGGACAACTTATCATTTCAGCTTAAAAGGGAAAACTTAGATGGCAAGTGTGTTATCTGGTATATGCAGAGGCAGAGTTTGAAATTTACTACATCTCAGTTTAAAGCCAGAAAATTTTCCAATTAGAAATTCCAGAAAATTAGTAGTGATTCAAACTGTAGGAAAAGCTGAAGTCCTTCCTAGATCATACATATTAATATGCCATCAGCATAAAATGCCACTTGAAATTCACTGATTCCAGTCTCCATCCCATGAGAATCTGAAGCAGCATTAACAGCTTCTGTCAAATGTTCTCACATTAAAATAAAGCAGCATGGTGGTTGGGAAGAGAAGAGACACAGAAAATGCCTTTTTTTTTGTAGTAATCGGACTTGAAAGTTTCCAAGTTTCTTGCTCTCTACAACAACAAAATTTATCCAGCTTTGTGTTTGAGCAAGCAGTGATTCACTGATGACTAGGACAGGGTCCAAAAGTGGCAATCTTCTCTGAGGCAAAAATTAGATGAACATGATCTTTGGGCAGCCTGCATATTAAGAGCTGCCCTATTCCCAGGTTCTCAATTGAGGACCTTCAGGGAGGTTAGCAAAATGATATTGAAATCTGATTTTGTACTGTTTGGGAACTGAATTTCAGTACATCCCTCTTCAGTTGGTTTTGGGACCAACTGTCTGTGATAGCCAGTGCCTTCAAGCAGTGTGATTCAGACAAGTAGGAGCTTTTCTTTCCATTAGTCCCACTTTCAACTTTATTTTAGCAGCAAAGTGATTCCCTTCTTTCATTCCCACACAAATAATCTATTCCTAAAGAAGTCTAGCTTTTAGAGATTAATAGCATTTTGCAGTCTGTCTAACCCTTAGTAAGAACTGTCATTGTCAAAGCCAGAGAGATCAGAGCTCAGGGTTGACTTTCCTGATTCCTGATTCTGCCTCTGACGTGCTTTAAGATCTTTATTAAGTTAATTAACCTCCATGACTCAGTGTAAGCACTGGTGAAATGCACGTAGTAATGCTTGACATAGAGTCCCACAGATGTAAGGCATGATAAAAGGGTAGAGGACTATTATTGTTACTAATGATCATTAGTTTGAAATCATAGTCAGGCAAAACCAAGAATAACAAGGCCATTACAATTAGTTGAAAGGCAGGGTTGTGATATTTAATCATCATTAAAAGGGTACACGATGAAAAATATATTACATATTTTCAATGAGAGTCAAGAAGTAACTTTGTGGGATATCTGCAGTACAGACCAGGAGTAACAGCTCTGAAAAACAAGGTTCAATAAATGTTATGATTTTTTTCATCCAGCATAGAGGTTGTTTTTCCTACTGTGTCACACTCTGTGGCTATTAGAGTAAGTCTATTTTCGTACATGTGATACGATGGTGCCCTGGAAACTAAAAAGCCACAAGTCTGTAAGTTTATCTCTACTTTTTTCATTGTTGCTATTGTTCTTACTGTGCTTAATACTAATTATATTTAATATCTAGAGAATCACAAGTTTGGGTCAGTGCACTTTTGTCCTGTGTGCTGCACAAGTACATTATAAGATATTCATGGTCTCAAAGAGATAACAAAATGAAGCTGACACATTCATACAGCACTGTTGTTTTAGACATTGCCTCTGGGATATAATTAGATAAAGAAAAAAAATCTCATCCATCAATTAATATATTAGTGATCAGAATTTAATATTGGCAGTCTCAAAGAAGACATTCCTTTCCAGCTATCAAGAATTTTCCTTTATTGACTTGTCTCAGTCTATCAAAGAAAAGTTTTAATTTGCAGCTGAAATCCTGATCCTGTGATGAATCATGGTTTCTTTTGCATGCAAAGGGCGTCTGTCTGACAAAGTTGGCAGCCTGACCTCTATAAATATTGTTCTATTGATAAAAAGAGGAATTGGATATAGAGACTAGCCAAAATAAATATTTTCCTGGGATCTTAGATGTCTGAATACAATAGAGCAAAGGGTTGTTGCTGCATTTTAAATCATTCAGACATAAGTTGAAGTGAGTATTAGTTTTAGTTGAAAAACTGTCAAAGTCAGTTTGCACCTTTCATTTCGGAAATGAAAATGGACACCTGTTTAGGGATTGGTCTTTTCACTTTATTATCTGTAGGGATTTGCCATTGGTTTTGCTCGGAGCAAGTCCAGGCTTCTTGATTTCTAGGAGAATTAAAACAGGATTTCAATGAGGTATTCAGAAATACCAGCCCATCATGCTCCTGTCTTTTGGATGGAGTTGGATGGGAAAAGAGTCCTTTGTGCTGTCCCTATCAGAAGCCTTTGCAGGCTCCGGGCGGCTTCCTCAGCATGCCCTTGGGACAGGTGTGCAAGTGGAAAATCAGCTGCGCATGGCAGGCAGCAGAGAGGCTGGGCTGCCCCAAGGATCAGGGGAAGGGAAACCTTTATGCCCCCACTTCATATTGAGGAAGTACAGAGGCATAATTTCTCCCAGAAATGTAATCGCTCCAGTGGGTCTCCTGGCACGACACACCTCCCCACTGCTCCCTGATCAAGGCTGTGTCCCAAAAAACAAAAGATGTGCTGCTCTATGCTGGCACACCTCCTCCTTTCTGCCCTTTTTGCTCCTACAAAAACTCCTTACATAAAGCAGAAGGGGTGTGAAGAAGGAGGAGCTGTATGGGAAGGATTACAGCAAGAAGTCCTCAGAATGGCTGACAAGAGGTGCCTCAGCACCATCAAGTCACAACAAAAATGGTCTGACGCAGAGGCATGAGCGAGCTTGTGCTGAAGTCAACAGAACCATACCTTTGCCTAACCAGTGACGTCTTCCTGCTGCTCCTTCCCAAAAGGAGCAACAGAGGAATTTTCCCCATCAGAGACCTTTTCTTCTTATCAATAAATTACACTGTCTAGCTGCTGCAATAGATTGTCTGTGAATAACAGAGGACATATATTTTTATTGGCTCATCTATTTAAGCAAAGAGAATTCCTGTCATCAGTGCTGAGCTGTAAACTAAAATTTGAAGATAACATCTACTTCTTTCTCCTGTAACACACAGCACTGCTGTGACTGCTTCGCAAGGGAATGTTTGTATAGTGTATGTGATAGATACACTAATACTTGCTGTTTATCTGCTTCTCCCTTCCTGGGAATCATTCTTCTTTCTGTACTGTATACCTCCTGAAAAGGGCCTCCTGTTTCAATTTTTTTTAAATGGTTGTTTACAATAAAATAATAATAAAACAATAATTTTGCAATAAAAATAATGACATTATTTACTTGGAATTTGATTCCTCTGTGCTGGAGCTTCCTTTTTTCCTTATTTTCTAGATCATGGAGAAGCTTTGCATCTATCAGCTTTCCTTGTTATAGGCATATTTTGGCAATGTCACCCTCTCAACATTTTGAAAAGGCTTTCCTACTTTTTTTTTTAAAGAGTGTGACACCACTTGCATCCTCTCTACCATCTGCAGGAATCAACCAAAGGCCACCAACTAAATCTTAACCATGTGTATTAGTCACTCAAAAAAAGAGAGACAGGGATGGCATGCTCCTGTGGTGACCCAAATGTTCAAAGAAAATTTAACAAAACCTGTCCACACCCAGAACAAAACCCAGAGAGCACTATCCACACACAGAATCCACCATCATCAACAAGTAATTCCCCATCATTCTGAGTGTACGGGCACTGCTGTCAGGGCACCCTGAAATGCCTGTCGCAGTCATGCAAGCAGAGCAGGGCCCAGTGGGAGTGCTGAGGCTGCAGGAGGCCGACCAAAGAGCTCAGCTCTGGGCAGTGGTGACAGTGCCCCACACTTGGGCTGTGCTGTGGCACAACTTTGTGCCTGTGACCCCAGCCACCGCCTGCTCCATCTCTGCCTTAAGTGAAGCTAATGGTGGCTTCCTGGATATGCTTCTTGCACTAACAAGCAATGAGCCTGAGGAGAAATAAAGAAGAGTTTGTAAAATGATTTAGGCAAAAACCCAAGACAAAGAAAATAAATAATGGTTCATGAAAATCTCACAGAGTCAAAACCAAGGGCACAGAATTTATCAGGCAGCCTAAGAGAAACACAACCGTGCTTGTTATGTTGCCATCTGCTAGACAGTAGGTCTTCAAAGCTGTCAGAGGAAGGCTGAGTACCTAATCAAAACGTATCTCCTTCTCCTGGCTCAGTGATTTAATACAATTGCTTTTGGGAACAAAACATTCTCCTCAGTACCGCTGGGCTGCAAGTTACAAGAAAGTCTTTCTGGTATATCTGTCAGAAGTCTGATTTCTAAAGCACAAGCTGAAGCTACGGGGGAATTTTGCTTAAAGTCAGACTGTAAGCGAATCTCTGCGTAACTGTTTTTGCCTTGTTCACACTTGCCTCTTTCTGCTTTTTGCTCTAATTCTTACAGCTAGAATTGATAAACTGTGGGGAAGAAAACCAGGAGAAACTTTTTCTTCATTTAGGTCTACAATATTAATTTAAACCATTTTATCTCTGGGACTGCAATATTTTTTCACTAGCAAAACCTTTGCATCAGTACGAAGAGTTACATCCTGGGACAAAATTTTCAGACAATGCTTACTATTATACCAAAAAGCCACAGCAGACTCTATGTTAATTCATCAGCAATGCACAGAAGGATCCATAATAAATGCTTGCAGTCCTATCTTAGAAGCACAGAACAAATCTGTCTTCCTGAACAAAGGCATCTAGTACCACTTGCACATCCTGCCATGTCCCGCTTCATTCCTTGCCTGTCTCTCACGCCAGAGAATGCAGGTTCCCAGGTGCTTGCAGCCAAACCTGGCAGCCCCTTGCAAATGTCCTTAGTGTATTTTGCCTCTTAGTACATGTAATCAATCCACTGATGACTGCACATCTAATTTACTTTGAACCTCTCAAGTAAGTCTCAGGATAAAAAGACCAGTTTCTTGTCTTCGTGTGTTTTTTGAACAGAGCTTTTGCAGTGCTTGGGGTTTGCTTGTAGAGAAATTCCCACAACCATCATGAACACCCCTGTATTCTCTGGGAAAGCTTTCCTAAGTTTCAGTGAGCTTTGAACAGAGCTTACAAAGTTACTCCTAAAATGACAGCTAGAGGCCTCAGCTGAGACTAACAAATACTGAATAAGAGACAAGAACTTCTGAAAAGATTTTGAAATGAACATCAAATAGATGAGATAGACAATAGGCGAATAAACTGCCCATTTATAAGTATAAATTTATATATTTTTAAAAATTATACATATTTTATAGATTTGGTTTCTACTACAAACACCTACAAACGTGGTGGAGTCCAAAAAGGAGCTTACTCTTCCCAGGTCCCAGGTCAGCACTTTATCTACAAAGACATTCTTCTTCACCTATCAGTTGTGATATAGGTAACAGCGATTAATTAAAGACCATTATTAAGAATTCAAGAGTTAGAAAATGAATGAGGACCAGGTACTTTGAAACAGCAAGGAAGTGTATATGTCCTAGGATGCCAGCTTTGATCACATGCCAGTGTTGTTTTTACCTTTCCATGGGTTCTTTCTTCAGGTGCAAAAACCTGACTGTACTCAAATAATGAGTAACAACACGCAATTTTATTTTCTTTCCATTGTTCAGTGCAAGGCTGTCCAGGTTTCACCTGGGATAGAGTTAATTTTCTTTCTAGTAGCTGGTACAGTGCTGTGCTTTTTGGATTCATTATGAGAATAATGTTGATAACACAGTGGTGTGTTTAGGTTGTTGCTAAGTAGTGCTTACCCTGAGTCAAGCAGTTTCCAGTTTCTCATGCTCTGCCAGGGAGGAACTGCACAAGAACCTGGGAGGGAGCATGGCCAGGACAGCTGACCCAGACTGGCCAAAGGGATATTCCATGCCACAGAACATCATGCCAAGTACATAAACTGGGGGCATCTGGCTAGGAAGCACTGATTACTGCTTGGGGGCAGGCTGAGTATTGTTCATTGAGTGGTGAGTAACTGGATTGCACATCACTTTTTTCTCTTGGGTTTTGTTTCTCTCTTTTCGTTCTTGTCCATTTCACTAATAGTATTATTATTACTACTACTATTACTATTATTATTATATTTTTAATATTTTATTTTATTTCAATTATTAAACTCTTATCTAATCCCAGGGGTTCTATTTTTCCAGTCCTCTTCCTGATTCCACTGAGGGTGTGTGTGGGTGAAAAAACTGGAATCAAACCACAACAACAACCCAAGCTGTCTTTCTTCTCCACTGATGAAGCTGTGCTGTGAAAGTAGGGTTATTCACATCCTCAAGAGCTCTTTACAGTGCCTTTCATTGCAGCATGTGTGTGCTTTGTAATTTGTCACCTGGTTTCACAAAGGTCCTTTGAGACATGGACTTAGTGTTTCTCCCATGTTTCAGGTTTTTAAGTGCAGTTCAGAATGACTAATGTCAAGTTGAACACCACATGCATGCTTAGGGCTGCAAGGTCCTTGGATGTGCTCTGGAAGCTTTGGCAGGGAGAAGTCACATCTCTGCAGGCTTCCAGTGGTGAACCACAACTGCTTTCTACAGAGAAGTTTTGAACTTCTCCATAGAAAAAGTATGGAAAAGTTCAAAACTTTTGAAGAGTATTTCAAAGGGCTGTCTCTTGACCAAAACTGAGTTTTCATAGTGACAGTAAAAGACAAGTTCCTAATATAATGTTTATCCTTTTGTGAAACTTCGTATCATAGCTCTAAATCCTAGAAGAACCTCCATTTAAAGTAAAAGAAGATGTGAAGATCTGAGACAGGTAGATGTATATTCTTTATCCCCAAAACATTGGCACTTCAGCTCTAGCTTTTCCAAATATTTAGAAATATTCTTTGGAAAAATAAAATAAGTTAGATGGATTGCATTCTATATGGAGGAAGTTTGTAAGAGTTGTGAGAAGCCAAAAATGGGGTATTGCAACAGGACATGTGTAACCTCAGGAATATGCTACTGGCCTGTCTGCAAACTCAGAGAGCATTCAAAAAAGAGATGTAAAGGAGTGTACTGTAATGCTGAAAAAAAAAGGAAATCACAAAAAGAACACCTAAGAAAATAATGCCTGTCAAAAAATAAAGAATGTTTAATGGATAGTAATCCCATAAAATGTTTCTCTGGTCATTCTTATCCAGACTTGTGGCACCACGCAAATACCCTTTTCTTGTTTTCCACTGCCAGCTCATACACAAATGGAGCTTGCTGGTTATATAAAATAGAGGTTATCAGCAATATTGCTAATTAATGGTGTAGTTGCCAAATAAGAAGTTAAACTCTGACAAACATGACCTAATGTTACACAGATACGCTTCATCAATCACAGCTAAAAAATTACACAACAGGCAGCATTTTTTTTGGACAAGTAATACAACCTATTGGCAGTTGGTATAATTAAAGGCTAGTAAGCAGATGAAAATGTTTGGGGGTTTTTAGACTTGTGTACAGAAAAAAAGGATGGAAGTGTTTTTAAAACAACACAGCTTGAGCTGGTTGTTGTTTAAAATGGGGAGAGTTTAGTGGGAGCCCAGGGATCCATAGGCAAGTCCACGTTCAGCGTGGGGAGATCTCAGGTCTCTGGGCACAGTGAGGCTGTTTCGGATGTCCTCTGATGGACACAGCTGTTGCTGGCACTGATCTAGCCCCCTGCAGCCAGTTGTGGCACTGTGGTACTGGCATCCCACTGGGAATCCACCTGGTCTTGTGACGTACGGGGCTATTTTTTCTTTGTCCCACTGTGTCCTGTAAAATTTGAAGCTCTTGCGGAGTGTTGGAAATGTCAAGAGCCCTGAAGAGCTGTTCAGGAGATGGGTTTGTTTCGCCTCTTCCCTTTGAATGGAGCAGAAGGAAGTAGAGTCCACTTGTTTAATGTATTAAGTGCAGAATTTTTTGAATGATGGCTTGTAACAGGTGGGAGATGAAGAGTGAAATGATGAATAGGGAACTTCAACAGCAACCCCAAATGAGACATTGAGCAGATTATGTTCTTAGGCTTAGATGCAAAGATTAAAGACGGGAAAAAATCTTGCATGGGAGAATTCCCTTTACTCATTTAATGAAGTTAAATCAAAGTTTTTACAATTCTGTCTCCAAACAATGAAGTCTGAGGATGAGGATGAATGAAACATTCTTCAATATTCACTCTGAATGCTGATTTCCTGCATCCAAGAGAATGGATTGACCACTTTTTTAATGCTGTCAGAAAAGCATTACTCATCTATTTTAGTACAGACTTAGTAAATCATTTCTCAGTAATATTTATTTAAGCAGCAAAACATTAGTCAGTGACATTGAGAACTAAAGTTCCATTTGTACTTGGCAATTTATCATTAGACTAACTGGATTCACATACCATCCCAGGAAGATAAAGAGTGCTATGAAAAACTGTTACATATAACAAGGAAAATCAAAATATGAATATTAAATAGGTTGCACTGCCGTGCTGGAGGTTTTGTTTTAGTACCGGTGAAAGAGAACGGCACTATAAAAGCAGAACATACTACATGAAAAGAACATGGATGGAAGTAGTGTTGGTGATAGCTGGCTCTGAACCTTTTGTGAACCTGCTGACTTCAGTGGCCTTTGGATTAGGTCCAGACAAAAGCCACATTTTTATATGGCAGGCAAATTTGATAAAAGCACACTCAGAAGCAGAAACAAAGAAGTAGTGAGGAGCTTTGCAGAGTAGACTGTGAAGCAGAAATAAACAGAATCATACAGTCCAAAGGACTAGAATTTGCATTCACTCACATTGAATCCACTTGACTGATGTCAAGGATGATGTAAGGAAATTTGAGCTAGGAAAAAAAATAGAAATCAGAATTGAAAGAACATCTTCAGTATCTGGGTTATACATCTAAGATAAGCCCTGCCAGAAACAATGCATATATTATACATGCCATTTGGCCCATGCTTTGTATTTCAGTTGGGCTTCACTAATCACAAATCCCCAAGAGCGTATAACTTCTTCCTCCTTTCATGGGATCACCTGGCCAGCTCCCCATTATCCCATGAACTAAGGGATAAGGCCCATGAAATGCAACATACAAACATGTTGTCTCCTTAGGAACATGGTTAAGAGCTGCTGTTTCCGCTGATGTAGGACTTGGGCTCCAGTGAAATGTTTCCCTTGTTCCTGATGAAATTGTGAAAGGCCCCTGCTGAGATGACAATGCACCAGAAAGAAGCACACAAACGTGTAGTGTGGGTTTATAAACTGCAAAGCTGCCATGCCAAACCCCTTCATACCCCTGTAGGTACTAGAGCTCTTCAGGTGCCTTGGATTTTTAGTTTTTCCCAAGATTGTTTGAATAAAATACAATTATTCAAGTGAGTGATTTCAGCAACAGAAGACATATTTTGTTCCAGAAAGGATGGGATTTGTCTGACCTTGTTTTCAGCTTCAATAGAAGCAGAGACTCTGTCTGGGTCTTAGGGTAGCCAACAGATGGGGGTCAAGACACTCTTTAAGAAGCCCAGCCATATTAAGTGCAAGTTCAGAGGGGAAATACGGATGAGCCTTTTATTTTCCCATCACTCTAAAGTAGTGCAAAAACAGCTAAATTTAATTGCACAGGATAGAAAAAAAAAAAAAAGAAAAAAAAGATAAGTACACTGGATCAAAAGATTGCTTTGCCCAGTCACTGATATGTAATCTCATCTTTCTTATTGAGGTATCTGTGCTTTCAGCCAGTGGTCAACTCAACACCTGTCCACAAATGTTGTTCCTATCCTTCATAATAACTCTCTTGGGAAGCCTCATGTCAGGCTCTGCCTTGAAGTAGACTAAGAGAAATACCCCAGGGATCCCAGAAGAACTGTTGCACCTTTGTCAGTATGGTTCATGTATCGAAGTGTGTATGGAAGGTGGAAAAGAAATCTTAGTGTTTTTATCCCATTTGGTATGTCATGTTTTGAGTGGACTTAGATGCAGACACATTACAACACGTAATGCTAGCACTACATGTTAGTTTTGACAATTTTTATTAGTCCTGAATTAAATCTAGCCTGGCTTCTGTGTTGGTCAGTCCTGTGTCTGACTGTCTGATTTCTTGAGAACACATTTTGCTTTATTTTGGAAAGAAAAGTGAGGCTGTTAAAACCTTGAGGACAAAGATTTGCTCTGCAGATTAAAATTACTGATAGAAATATTTCTATTTGTTCACTAAAGATGAAATTTAAATGTCCTATTTTTTTATTACAGACTCTGGCATGCACAATATTTCATTTAGTTTTTTTTTTTTTTTTATTAGAGGAAGAAAGGACATATTTAAAGCAGCATAGTTATTTAGAATGAGGGTTTAAAATTTTATAAGATCATTCCTGCTATTAAATTAGAAATCATTTGACCAAGGATATAATTTTACAAATAGTTAAATAAATGCTGAATAAGCAATACAATTTCCTTCTCTTGCATTTAAGCATTGCAGAAAGTCACATCACACACTTAGATGAGGCCTTTTCACTCTCCTACAGTGTTATGCAATGGTTTTCACACCCATACTGGGGACTGAGAGGGGGATGACAGACTGCTTTATCTTCTTCACTTCAGGAAAAGAAAAACTGGTTGACAGTGTATTCAAAGGGAGAGAGAGAGAAAGAGGGAAAGAGAAATTTGTTTGAAAACCACCAATGTTATTATGAAATATCAAGTTCTAATCCCCATGACTCATACCAGCCACTCTCCCCAGGCTGGCCAGAAGACAAAGCACATTATAATTATGTGGCTAAGTTTGGAATGCTCTGAAAGCCTACGTGAGTAGCCTGTTGGACTCCGCTGAAACCCACCAAGGGCAATAGATCTCCCAACCAAAGACCATACCCAGAGATTACAAGTGGCAAGGCCATAGTCCAGTGAAAACACAGTGCTACTTGCAAATTGTTTCTCCCTAAAATGATTGCTCTGCTGAATGTTTGAGGAGAGTGACATCAGTAAGTGGTCACCCATGACAATCTTATTCCTTCAGCCATTTCCTATCATTTCAACTGCAAGGAAAAAGGTTTTCCTTCCTTGCATAAAACTCCATCTGGAATGAATAGGCAGGGGAAAGCTTTTCTAAAACTAGAGCCCTCACTCCTTGAGTAAACAAGAAAATTCCTCGAAGGATTTATTCTTAGCAAGATTACTGCTATAGCATGGATCTTCAGCAAAATAATTTCCTATTGTATGTGAAAGAATTTGGCCAAATGAGGGCAAAAGGAGAGCACAAACTGCTGGTTTCACTGGCTAGACAAGATCAGCCTTCCTGATTAGTTTGTCCATGATTTCTTCCCTATTCCATATTACAGTGAAAATACCACCCTATAATATGTTTGTAAAAATGTCTTCTTCATAAACAAAAATTTTTTTTGAATAGCCAGTTCTTAGTGAACTGCAAGGCCACCTAGACAGTCCTAAAAAGGCAAGGTAAAAAGAAGAAAACAATCAACAACAAAACAAGAGCAAATATCTTCCATGTCCAAAAAAAGAAAAAAATTATTAGCTTAAACACAGTCTAGAAACACAGATCCAGAAAATCATGCCTACAAATTTCTCGTTTCCTTTACTCCTTCAAACTTTTCCCATTCCTCTTCCATTTTCTCGGCGATCTTAGTATTTGCTTCTTTTCCTCTAATTGTTTTGCCTTTCTCTATACCAGTCCCTGATTGTCCTTGTTCCAGTCTTCAATACGCCCAGTTCTTCTTTCCAGATATCTATGCCTCCCCTTTTTCATCCTACATTTTGTGTTATTTTTTCTATTCCTTCTTTGCTAGGAAGGAGCCATGAGCTAATGTCTTCTCCCTGCCACAGAAGAAAGGAGAAACAGGAGCACATACAAAAATAGACTTCTGTGGGAAACAGGAGAAAAGTAGAAGTCCCACCCAGCTATTGCCTTGTGCTGCTTCCATTCAAGGGCTTGCAGCTTAGAAAATCTTACTTCATTCCTCCCTCCTCCCTGTACATGAGGAAAAAGGGAGTAAGAGATCCCTCATGGAGGTCCCAGACCACAAGAACATCAAGGAAAAGAAACATCCCCTTCTAGCAAAAGAAGAACAGATGTGCTTTTCCATGAACCTGTAGAAATATTGCCCAGTTAGATCCATTGGAGAAAATAATTCATCAATTTTCTGTCTATTTTCAAATTACTCCCTTTAATTCTTCAGATTAGATCATCACCTGGCACAGACAGCCACCAGGAACTCACCCTGCTGCTGCAAGTCCCATGTTTCCCAATGAAGAACTCAGGAAAGTTACAATATCAATCTTGATTTTAATATATTTCTTTTTTAACCCTTGCAACAATTTGAAAAAGAGCTCTTAGAGAGTTTAGATGTTTCTAGCAACTCAGTTCAAATGCCAGGCCTGCCATATCTGCTGCTTTTCCCACTAGCCTACAGCTGTTTGGTCTCCTTTGTGAGACCTAGCTGGTGTCCTAATCAACCTGTGATTTATTATTGGCATTGGATAATAATAGTATATTCAGCTTGTGAGATTAATAAGGAATAGTGCCAGTATAAAACTGAGGTCTTCTGTTTTCCTGAAATGACTTAGAATGTATTACTCAAGTACAGTTTACACAGATTCATGATTACTAAGTAATTCTGGGTAATATTTTTCCTTTGTCTTTAATTTTGGGGGTAATGCTTGTATTTTTGATTCATGCTTCTTAAGTGAGGTTTCAAAGGGTTATAGCCACTCTCAATTTACCAGGATGTTGTCCGAGGCTGAAGAACAAACCTTGCCTTTAAAACAATGCATCTTTTGGCTAGATTTTATTGTAACCAACATTGAAATGACACTACTTGGTTGTTGGGGGTTGTTTTTAATTTCCTGAACTCGTCAGTACAGAGCTGTTGAAAATAGCTTGATGCTGCTCCTTTGCCTCCTGACATTAATCATGGTTAATTAAGTGAGAATAAAGTTCGGGTTAATGCAAACAGGCATTAATTCTTGTCACCTCCCCGCTCTCAGGAGTATACAAATTGGACAAGCAGAGAAAAACAACACTGAAAATATATCCTGGAGAAAACATTCAATCAACATCAGGATTGGAGGTCTTGTCACAGATCTGTTAAAATGTCTTCCCCATATTTTCCCAATAACTGCATGAAGACAAATCCCAGTGTCTGCTCAGTTAGACAAAGGATTGAGATCTACTTTACAAGCACTAGGATAAAAGCTTTTGTATCCTTGCAGCTGAATGTCTGCCAGGCAGTGTCAGGCAGCAAATGTGCCAGGCTCATTTTTCCTAGACAACCTTATCAGAAACACTGAAATTTTTCCTCATGTTGCTTAAATGTAGGAAACTAAACCAAATTAGGGATGAGGAACAAGCAATATTTCTTGGGTGGAAAAAAATAGGCTTAGAAAGAAAGATTTAAGTAAACAGCTCTCTCTCTCTCTTTTTTTTTTTTTTCCCCCTTTTATTTGGGGGAGAATAATAATTTAAAAATCAACTTTAAAAAATCTGAATAAATGTCACTAGGTGAAATGCTGTTGCTCCAACCTGTGTTGGCAGTAGTCCTGAAATGTTTCTTTCAGCTCAGTGAGGCAGTAGTTAGATACAGTCAGATACTACCTGCTTATGTATCACTCACAGCTCACTGCCTATTCTTAGAGAATTAGCAAGAAGATCTCTTTCTCAAATGATATGAAATACATGAGGTCTGTTACTACATTCAGCTAAAGCATTCCCAGCTCTGTTTCTAGATACAAGACCCACAATTAGCTCTATCTTTAAATATGTTCTCCATGGCTTCTTCTTCATGTTCTCCACAGCTTTAGTTCAACTCAGCCATTTGCCACCACCAAACCAATGCTCAGCTGCTCTTGCTCACCTGCTAACCAGCCCTGCAACACTAATGCCACTGACACTACTCCTCTGAAACTTGCTGGTGCCACATCCCCATCACAGTCTCCCATTAATCCCCATCCCATAGAATCGTTCTCACTCACAGCATCCCTGCAGAACTATTGCCTGCTGGAGAAGTTTTATGGCTTACAGGACTGGCTCCTTCCAAAAGGAGAAGGCACTAGCACTTGGAATAGGAGTTGCCTTCTTTTACAGTAAAGAAATTGAAAAGTTTATTTGTGCTAAAAAGACATACTCAATGCTTGATATGTCCCATCGTGTCCCATGGTTCTCCAACAGATTCTTGGAAGGTGTTCCTGTCTGTCTTTGGCCAATTCTACTCAGAAATTGCAACTGCTTTCCAGGTTTGATGTGGAGGCTGCAGCTATTGCACCTGCCAGGACCTCTCAGTCCCCAAGCGGGAGGAGAAGGACAGGGCACTGCTGGGGGAGCTGTGAGCTCCCACCCCAGGGTGCGCTCCTGGGGCTCTCCAAGGGCATGCCAGCACTTCCATGAAGCAATGTGCGACTCCCTGCACCTCCACTGCCAAGCAGCCTGTCCTGGAGACCCCACCCTGGGGGTGTGTTGGTTTTCACTCTGAATAACACCAGATAAGCAGAAGCAGAGTGCCAGTTGGTGTCTGTTGTGTAGGTTTATGGATGACTTGTGTTGGAAGAAAAGCATCTTCAAAATGAAGTTGTGGAAGGACATTTGCAACAAAGAAAATGTGCTCACAGCATTTTAAGTTTCTCATAGCAAAAATTATAATAAATCTTTTAATTTGGGCACTCTTTTGCATACTGTGCTGTACACATAAGTGTTGGCAGGTATAAAAGCAGGCTTCTGTTGCAGTCACAGAAAGAGAAGCTGAATTATTTACAAGGGGAAGTTTTTTCAGTCTGGGAATCATAGTCAAATGAAGAATATTAAAAATCTTGACTGCTGCACACTGCAAAGGCTATAAACATAAGATCTCCCATCCCAATTTTTTATGTGGCTAAAGGACACCTATATTCAGCACAAAAAATAATTCATATGCAAGTGGATGCAGGGGGACCTGCTTTTCCCTGTTTTGTGTCTTTATGCATTAATATGTGGTAAATACATGGTTCAACACAGAAACTAAACACAGCCTTTGAATTGTTTATCATGGGTTTATGTTTTTCAGGATTCTGCTTCTTCTGTGCAATATTACTACACTTCTGTTACCTTCATTTTTGAGTTCACAGCATCACAAACCTGCTCGGTGCAACAACTCAGCTGTTTTTCTCCTCTTGTTGCTGCACAGAGCACATACAACTAATAGCAATGCAGAAGGGTAAAAGGAATGGGGAAGCCAGATAGAAAGCACGCTTTTTTGTAGGTACATATATTCAACTATTGCATAATAGAGATACATAAATAGCTGTGCTCTTCATCTATGTCAACTCATAAAACTCATGATTCAAAGATGCATTAGTGTATTGTAACAAGGAAACAGTAATGCATTCTAGTGTTCATGTTACAGTGACATTTATGGAAAAGACAGACTTTACATTCTTTTTGTAAAAAAAATTGTCATAAGGACAAGTCTCTTCTATTTCTGTTTATTGGCATTCACTCCTCCAGAAAAAGCTTTTATTAGAGAAATAGCCTTGGCCCTCACGTGCTATCCCAGAGTGAGAACCTGAGCTCTCCAGTACCTTTGGATAAAGAAAGGGGT
Source organism: Pachycephala philippinensis (assembly GCA_013397055.1). Lineage (NCBI taxonomy): Eukaryota > Metazoa > Chordata > Aves > Passeriformes > Pachycephala > Pachycephala philippinensis. The sequence goes on along the minus strand of VWZT01008559.1, from coordinate 546,930 downwards.
GCAGTTGTCTCACCTTTCAGAGCTGGATTGAACAGAGGACCCACATTTAGATTCATGTGCTACAGCTTTTCTTTCTCATGGTAAGCAACTAGCAAAAAAGAAATTTGTTTCCCCATTTCTAATACTGTACAGCAGCTCTGCACTTATTTTTTGTTAATCTTTCCTCTAGCAGAGGAACTGAGTCCTTGAAGAAATCAAAAGCTGTCAAACATCAGTCTCTTCGCTGAACCACTGAGTGGGGAGAAAACCACTGCAGAAGGAGAAAACACAGCTCATTTTGGTTTCTTTTTTACCTTCTAGACACTAAATCTGAGACAGAGATCACAACACTGGCTGTACTCCTTGAAAAACTTGATTAAGAGGTGGACAAATTATGCCAAGGAGATCCTCCAAGAATTATTTCCGTAAAGACAACACTATCTCACCTGGTAAAAACTATTTTTCATCTGTTAAAAGTCAAAGGAGGAATTTAAGAAAGATAGAATTAAAATTTGCATAATATCCTTCCTTGTGTTCTCTCATATCCACTCTCAGCCAAGATCATTAGTGCTTATGAGAAAGCTTTGCTTTAAAAATATTACAAAAAAATCAATTATGACTGCTAGCTTTAAATAAAGAGGCGACACTTGGGAGCAATCTGGATTGCTTGATAAGCTGTGTTCAATCTGAACCATGTGCACTTGAATACGGTTAACATAATGTCATTAACCTTGACATAAGAATGTAGGTTACTGTTACAGAAGAGTGATTGTATTTTGGAAATCAATAACTACGTTAAGGACTTAAGGGTCGTCATTACCAGGGAGCTAATCATGCTTTCCTAATGCAAGGCTGATCCTGATTTCACCACTGCATTTGTGCAGAATGTGAAATTAACTCTTTCAGTTACTAAGGTCTAGCTGAATAAGTAGAAACTCCAACTGGAACGCAGGGATGAGTGAGAACATTTGTAAATAGTATATTGCTTAAAAAAATAATAACTTCATAGTCAACTGCCTTTGCCTGGCCTCCTAGAATCATGCAATCATGTCAGAATTGCAACTTGCATTGAAAAGTAAACAACCCTCCACCGCATATGGCTGCCTAGTTCTGATTCCTAGGGAAAAAATCTGAAAACATAAACCTTGGTTTTATTTGATTAAATCTCATCATGCTTGGACCTGCCACGCTGCCTACACACCAAACAGAGATAACAGACACATATTATTTTTAGAAAATATAACAAGAAGGGGTAGCTAAAATTAAGAGAGTTTCTAATATGAAGATACAATTTTGTTACCAAGGGAGTTTCAATCTTCAATCTGCACTTGAGAAACGACGCCTAGTGCAGCAAACAGGCTGAATTGGTTTGGCTTATGTATGTCTGTCAGTGGTGAGTAAACTGGGATAGTCCCACCTAACTCTAAAGTTTTGGCACTGTCCATGTTTGGTGTCTTGGCCCCAGTCAGTAGGATAACAGAATTTCATTGCAGTGTTCACGCGTGGGCAATAACTCCGCACACAGGCTGGAAGTGCAAAGTCGTTTATTGTGCAGCCCAAATTCCCTAAATACCCACACACAACAGGATATAACATCATATAAACAGGAAAGATGTTCAGCACAGTGTCCCCCTATCACCTGGGGTAATTCACAGACATTGCCTATTATAGTAATAGGTAAACAATACCCTATAAGGTCATAAACCACAGTCATCACCTCTCACAGGTCCAGCCTTGTCTACAAGCCACAATCCTCTCTCCGCCCATCCCCGGTGACCTGGATACAGTCCCAGGGTCACCTCCGGGCCCAGGAAAGAGGCTCGCTCTCCAGCCTTCAGGGACTGTCTCTCTATCACCACATAGTGTAATCCAACATTTCATCATCTGTGTTAGCTGGTAGTCACTCAGTACTGCCAGCTGTCAGCTATAGCTGTGTCTCTCCCGAATCTTGTAACCTGGAAGGTTTTTTTGTGCATCAAACCACCACAGCCAGCTGGTGCTTCCAAAGCACAGAGATCGAGGCCTGCATTGGGGGACCATTAAAAATAGGCACATTTGGGGCCAGAACTCCTGAGATGTTTCTTCGTGCTGAACCGAGGCCACAAACACTCACAACACTTAGTCCTGGCATGCAATGGGACTTGGTTACAGCAGTTTTATTCCCTCTAAGGAAAAGTTTGGGTGACCAGTGTGGACTTTTCCCTTCCAGCCTTTCTTTCTTTCCAAGTCATAGCCTTGTAGCCCGTGATGTGTGCTGGCTCTTCCTGGACATCACAGCTCTTCTCTGCAAAGTCTCCCCTGGGGTCACCATGCCACCTTCACCATGCCCCTCTCCTCAAGCAACAGTTGAACTCTGACCCTGTGATCCAAAAAAAGAAATTCAGGGAGCCCAGCGTCAGTCACACTACACTCTTCTCCAAAAGGAAGACTCTTTCTGTACTTCATAACTCCTTCTGGTCCTCCTAGAGGTCATGTGGGTGGGTAACTAGAGCCTACTGCTTCCTTGTGCTGCCAAAACAATTTGACTTTTCCTTTGGCTTTTTCACCAGAGAGGAGCATTTGCAAGGCTTACAGCCTTCCTGGCATCCCTCAGCTTTGACCAAAAGGCCTTTTTTCCCCAGTGGTCCTTACCAGTACTCTTCTGCCTTTAACTCTCTGTTTCTGTGCCAGGATAGCTTGCAGGAATGGGGCTTATATGAGGATATAATCGCTTGGGAAAGGAATGTAATTAAAAGCAACATATAAAGCAGTTTAAAAAAAAATCTTCTGAGGACGCTCAGCTGGCACAGTGAGAATCTTGCTGAGAATATTTAATTGTTTGCATTATTAAGTGCAGACAGGTTGGTTTTAATTCAAAACAAACATGGCAATTAAATAAAAAAAACCCCATGTCAGTACAACATTATAGCTACAGAGTTAAAAAACTGAAAACATAGGAAACACAAACATTCAGGCTTTCAGAAAATGGGGAAGACTTACTGGATTAACCAGATAATTAAAAAAAAAAAAGTCCTAAAGTTTTATATCAACTACACTATAAGGAACCAGATGAAACACTGATGCAGCTGCCTTGATCATTAATATTTTTTATTCCTGTTTTTCCAGTTAAATGTTGATTGCATCTGATGATATCAAGTGCGTGTCATAAGAAACACTTGACAGATGAATTTACATTTATTGCATTTTCTTTCCTACCCATCCTGTCTTACCATTTAATTTTTGAAGTCTTAGCACATTGACATACTAATTTAGGGTTTTAGTATCTTTTCAGAGAATATATGGACTCGTTTTCATGTTTGATGGAAATGTTTAATAGAAATACTGACAAATATCAGATAGACTTGTGTGAGGTAATGCCCAAATTGATTAGAAGAAGTCAAAGCTATTTTTTTTTAACTAACTGAGAAGAAAATCCAGACTTCCTCTGAAAGACACTACATAGCTTTATCTAGTATGTCTCTTCTGTGGATATTAACAAATTAACTTGTTCTTACCTGAGAGAAGTAGGAAGCATTTAGCCCTGTTTGAGAAATGGGAAACCTAAGTAAGGAGATCGTTTGAGTACCCTAAATTCAAAGAAGGAAACTCCTTCAGTACTATCATAAGGTATTAGGAGCTCTGTATTTCTCACCACCTGCTTAAACCTATAGACAGAATAATGCCATCCACTTAAAAAAAAAAAAAAAAGTAATACCTTATTGTCTGGAACGAAGTAACATTATAAGCTGTATTTTTCCCCAAACTGACCAATTCCTCTTTTGGAACCCTTTCCTGAGCTTTCCTGAGCATTTATTTCCATTACACCCTTACTGCATTCAGACACTGCCTGAGCCAAGTCTCACCACAAATCAATTTTTCTCTTGTGTCAAAACTAGGCTGGGGAGGAGGGGATGGAGGGTGCTTGGATGACAGTGTTGACACTTGAGCGGCTGTGGAGAATCACAAACATGATGCTTAATACGCAATCCCTGCTGGCAGGTTAGAAATCAAAGCTCATTAGCACAGAGGGAAGACGAGCATTTTAATGCCTCTGGATTCCATCCACTGCAATTAACACCACATACAGCATATTGTTCTCCTAAAGCCATAAATCACAGTAAAAAAGTGTCATATTATACACAGATCTTGAAACCACAATAAAGAAGATGAGAAATGGCTTAAAAAAACTAGGCAATATCACATTTTTTCATATGACCAATTGGAAACTAAACCTAGTGCTGAAAATACTTAAAAACTTTGTAAGATGGATGGTCCTCATAAATATGTCTGAAGGTCTCCATTTACCTCGATAAAGTACATTGCTGTAATGCCTGTGGGTCCAACCCTACCAAGGCAAGTAAGCAAGAGTAAGGCAATGGTACTCCTGAAGTGAATGTATGACTTATGTGCTTTAGTCTGTATGGAACTCGATATAATTTTTGGTAGAAGTCTTACTGAATTTTTTAGAGGGAAAATTAGTGACCCTCAAATTCAAAAGACATCAAGAGCCAAATCTGAACCTGAACGTGACACGCAGGTGCAGGTTATTTAAACCAGGGATTATTTCTGAGTATTTCTATTTACAGGTGTGCTGGACCCCCGGAGGGGGAGTTGTTAGATTGTTGTTACTGTTTAAAGTCATCATCAAATCCACTGTGATCAATTTTTTATTTTAATCACTTGATGCACTGCAGGAGGAGGCAGACCTCTTTACAAATCCTGCGCCCTGTCTGACATCTTTCCGTTCAGATTGTCACTTAATTGGTCTTCCTTCCTGTTTAGGGCATTAGGAGCACACACCAACCAGCTGAGAGAGAGCTCTGGATTGAGACAGGAAAGTGCTGGACAGGGAAAGCATAGTTCTGATATACTTTGCAGCCTAAATGCTGAAATGTGTTTTCAGTCAGCAGCATCAGTGAAGTGGTGCAAGGCTCAGCTGCTGCAGCCTGTGACAGCATCGGGGTTGCACAGGGCACCCTGATGGCCAGCACTCTGCTCAAGCATTCAGAGGAGGCTCAGGAAGCACCACCGACCTGCAGCTCTGCCTGCTCAGCCACATCCCAAAGCCCCCATGCTGGCCCTGCAGCAGATGATATTCTGAAAAACATTTCTTTTGCTACCCAGATGCATTGCACCATGCTTGCTTTTCCCTTCTGCCTCAGCTAGGAGAAAAACAGGATGGCAGGATTGTGCATGTACCCACAAATTCCACAAAAGCTACACTACCCTCCCTGGAAAGGTTTATGCTAGCCCATCTACAAGCAGAGATCAGAAACCAGTCAGAGGTTATCCCAGGACAGCTTTGGTTTTCCTGAGAGACAAACAGACCTTATGACCCCCTCTCTTTATCAGACTCACCTCTGTCCTGGCCTGGCCTCTCTATCGGACCCAATCTGGGTGAATCCGTCTCTCAGAAGGGATTGTGCAGCTCTGCAGCTCTGCAGGTGCTCTCTGGTTACATGGAAAATTTCTCAATAGTCTGGGCTTGGCTGGGTGTGAAGGAGAGCACAGGTCTCTCTTGGGGAGCTCCTTGTAGTAGGATATAGGCTTGGCACCGGCCATATACAAAGAGTGGCTCTTTCTGCTGTCTAATTACCATTTTGAGCCGTGGGCCAGGAGAAGTGAGCTCTTGCTGCCAGTTCCTTCGTGTGCAGCTCCTGCAGAAAGGAGCCATCTGGGTGCCTGCCTGCTCCTTGGTGGTGGAAGGAGATTTCTCTGAGAGGAGTCCCACTGCCTGCTCCTTGGCTGGGGGTTGACTAAGGGACAGCAGTTTCACCCCCACCCCACCCTGGGACCCTACCTATGGGATCAGGCTCCTTATCACTTGCTATTTTCCTGCCCTGTGGCTCTTATGTTCTTGTCAGCAGGGGCTGGGGTCTGACAGGAGCATGGGATCAAGTTCCTTCCCTGTGCCTCCTCTTGAGGATGTTTTGATAGCTAGTGGCTAAAAAGAGGCATTATTATCCTTTGAGAGACAGAGATTATCCAAATACACTTTCTAAGAGAGGCTGCAGATCAGATCCTATCTGAGGAAGAAGCTGACACCATCAGCAACCTCAGCACTTCTGCTCCCGTAGGAAACCATTAACTCTGTCATGAAGGTCTCCACATTCCATGGACAGACACGGTCCTGAAGTAGGTGCTTCAGGGCCAAATGGTGGCAGAAATTCAGGTGTACTCCTATGTCTACCGTGTCCTGATGGTTGCTCTGTCATGATCCCTGCTTGATGTGTAAAGCTTTCTGGATCAAGGGTTAAAGGCAGTAATCTTTCCTTGAGTAGGAAATCTAAGTGTCTTAGGTGGTCTAGATTTTCCTGCCAGATATCTCTTTTTGCCTGTTATAGCTGTCTACTTCATGTGTTGCAATCTCTGTCTTGCCCTTAGGCACCAGCAAAAGAAAAATAATAATCAACTTTTATGTCAACAGCTGGTTAGAAACAAACATATTTCTAACACACCATTGTCTCTTGTCAGGTGGAGAAGAAAGACCTATAGCATGGCAGTGAGAGCAAGCATCACAAATGCCTCTGCTTTTTTTCATGTTCCATGGGTATGCATCCAGTTAGAAACAGGAAATGCGTAGCAGAGTAAGGGGTGACAAAATTTGACCTTCATGCATGTTCTGAAGTGGTCTTTTCCCCACTTTTCTCATATTTCAGTATATTACCCAGAGCACTCAATTACACGTCTGAATTTCCTCAGCTTGTCAACAGAAATTTAAGAATTTGGCTCTTTTCCTGGAAGGGTATGGCTGCAGCTAAAGGAGAGCAAGATTCTTACCATAGTTTTCTAATCAAGTGTTCTCTTTGGGCAAATATTCCTTGTCCCACCTTAAGTGTCTCTGAGGAAAGACACATGCTGTCCCAATCTCCATAGTCATCAATTATCTGAGCACTACCAGCAGCATCACTGAGACGGAAGAGAGCAGTTTCCCACAGATACGCTTCTCATTTGATTCTCATGTAAAAATAATTTGCAATTAGCCAAGCAAATATATGCTGCAGGGAGCACATGAAGGCTGCTGGCCACTGGTGGGTGGAGGGAACTCAGCATGGGCCTGGTAAGGGGCTGTCATGGCATCAAAGTCCAGCTTGGGCTTTACACCACTGTGATTAATGAATCATTTTTGAAGCCACTGGCACACTGTGAATGGCCTTCAGCCACTTTTCTTTGACTCTCCAGCCTCACTGACCACATCATTTGCAGCTGTAGATTCAATGATCATATGATTGAGTGTGGACAGCCTGTGGCACAAGTCCATTGCAAAGGTTTAGTCATGCTACTGTGCCACAGTGTACAGCCTTTACAGCACCTTTTACAGCTGAATGATTGCAGAAGGAGATTATACACTTGTCTTTGTGTATTTCTGGAATCTGAATGAACCTGTGACAGCTGCAGCTGAACAAAGGACTCCTCTGCATTATGGAGAAGATTGCAGTTCCTACAGCACCCTTTGCTTCCCTCCCTGCCTTCCACAATCATCCTTTTGTAGTAGCCACCACTGGCAGGTGGCTTTCCTTTCTCTGTCACTCTTTGGGTAGGTATCTGTTCTCTCTGTCAGTAATACTGGAGTACTAGGGAGAGTAGCTTGCCCCAAGTTTACGGAAATCCATATGGAAGAAACCACAAGATTTCTTAGTTGATCCACATGCCTAAATCTGCTGTGACACTTTTTTGGGTATATATAATGAAGTCAAGAGCAGAGATCAACCTGCCTTGACCTGTTCGCTGCCTTTACGACTTTCTCAGCAGCCCTGAAGTTTTGCCCGAAGCAACCTAAAACTACCTCTTATATTGTCATACTCATTCTGTGGGGCTCACAGCAGTTATCTGGCAAAAACTAACCCAAGACATTTCCAACAACAAATTAAATAAAATAAAACAAATACCGACAATCAAAGGTGCGTGGATTCTGTGGGCAGAACCCATAACAATTTATTGGCTGTTTACATTCCTTTAAAAAACTCTCCACTTATTCTACAGATGTGTTTTGATGGCAGCATTTTGGCAGCAGCCAAGAAAGGATAAACACAGAGAGCTGGTGCTTATAGGAAAAGCACAAGAAATGGAGGAAGGAAAGAAAAAAAACACACATGCACATAGAAAACCCAAAGGACTTTACAAGTAGATCAGGAAATGGGGAGAGTATTTAGAAACAAGTCTGTAGTCATTGAGCATTGGGAATGACTTTTCTGAGAGGAGCCATCACAGCACCAGGACATGAAAGGTATGACCACCCAGTGGGCAGGCACGTGTGACGTCTGCAGTCCACATTGACCCAACATAAAAGCACAGGTCAGTGCTACAGGGCTGTGTTAGCATGGCCCTGTGCTCATACTGAGAGGCAGCTGTGAGGAGAGCTCTCAGCCCAAACCTGGTTTATGTCTGACCAGCCTAGGGGTAGTGGGAATGCTGGGTTTGTCTGCATCAGTGTATATGGGCCTGGGTAAAATAGCTTGGCTGAGCCATGCACTCTCCAAGGGCCACACTGGTTGATGAATTGGATGAATTTGTTAAAGCCTAGGATCTCCCAGAATACAATTGTTTCATTATCAGTTAGAGGGAAGGTGTATTTGGACTTTCAAGGTCCTGAAAAATGTTAAAATTTCTCCAAAAAGGAAAGCTTCTTCCAAGCCCTTTTCTGATAGCTATTTTCTGCTTTCCCACTACCTTAACCTCCTCCTGTCCCAGTTTTACTGCTAAATCCTAAACCAGTGCCACAACCTAGAGCTTCTCTCCACCCTGGCTCTTATGAACATTTTGTTCCCAAAAATAGTCTCCAGGTTCTTCTCCAAGAGTTGTGCTGCTCGCCTTTGAAAAAGTTCCCAAATCCAAGCCCTTTCCCTTCTCACCTTTCCAATGACCTCCCTTAGAAAATTCTGCAAAAGTGATAGTTGTAGAGTAGTTAGCTAGCACCCAAAAGTGTCTGAATAGATACCCAAAATCAAGATTTGGTATGCATGTGCAGACCTGATATCTGAAAATACCCACCAGTGTCACAGAACAGCCAGGTGAAGATACGTCTAGAAGAGAAACCAAAAGCTGGGATGCTGTGTAAGTAGCTTAAATTTCAGAAGGGCCAAGTACCCAGTAAATTCCACTGAGACCAAGAGAATTATTGTCTGATTGTGGCTGTATTTAATACAAATCCCAGTAAGAGACAGAGAGACACAAAAAAGGCGAGATTGCACTGGCTTTAAATGCAAAAGCTGATTAAATGCATTTTCCTCAGTCACTATTGGACGCTACTTGTCCCTGTATCTACTGATTACTCATTCCTTCTGCATATCATGCCTGTGTTTGCCATGCTAAAGCACGCAGTGTTATTCAAATAGCCCAGATGCTGAAGCACGAGCCCGTTGCATTTTGTTGGCCAGCTGCAGAAGGAAGAGTTATTCTATGCTATGTATACACAAGAGGTACTTTTTCTTACCCTTCTGTGTATGGGGAAACAATGGACGATCTCCACCTTTTAGAAATAATTCCCATGCTTTTATTTAAGTCTTTCAGGCCCTTATCTATCAGGAATAATAATTCTAATTCCTTGCATTACTGAACTGTTGCAGGTTGAAATCCATTACACATGGTGAAGGGCTCCCACACCACTGTAAAACACTGATGACAAATACCCAGATATGTAGCTGGTTACCAAGTTACATAAGTTAAAAGTCACCAACCTGGTTTACAAAACCTACTTATCTGATTACTATAATCTGATGAAAATACAATTTAACCTGAAAATATTTTGCCTCTGGATATTTTAATATCCGTGACTGATGTTACCTAGAGACCACATACAACTCCTGGTTGCTCTTTAGGATGTGCTATGGAGTGAACTGTGACACAGTGCACTGCTGCTGGCAGAGGTTTACAGTCCCTGTAGTCTAAGCTATAAATTCAGCTCTGGTCTCACACTCCTGAGCTTTGCTCTTCTCAAAACCTTCTGCCTCAGCAATGCTCCCACTGCCACCACCCTTCCATGCCCAGCATGTGGCTGGTGTTCTGTTCTCTTTCTGGGAGTTGGTGGAGGAGGCTCTGGTTAGATGCTACAAAGGCCTTGACTGTTCTCTTTTTCTTGAGACCAGAACTGGAATGTATCTCTTGCTGTTCACAAGAACATCATTACAGATAAGTTTGATCTTGCTGGCTTATCACCCTCTATCTCCCTATCAGCTCAGAGTACAACATCTAATGGAAATCCAGTATTTCCACAGTCCTCAGCACTGTACCTCAAGCATAAGTAGGAGATGTGCAGGGTGTGAGGAATGTATTAAAAACACATATATTTGAATGCCTAAATGCCTGCATTTGCCAGCCTTGCCTCCCTGGCCTCCCTTGATAGTCAGTGCAGACAAAGCGTCTCCCCCAGCGGGCAAGTCAGAGCCTATATCCAAGGCTCCTCTCTGAGTCACCCAAGAGGTGTTACCCTCATCCCCTGGCTCTGAAGGAGGAGAGGGAGACTTATTTCTCTATGTAGGCATCCCAGTTCAGTGCATAAGCCTTGTCAGTGTCACTGTTTTCCATCTTCCCTGGGTATTTTATATTTTGATTTCTTACAGGAATAAAAAGTAGTGAAGGAACTGCAGATATTACAACCAGTTGAACTGAATCCAGAGCAGAGAAAGCAGGCCGTTGCCACATTGGCTTAATGGAGAAACAAGCCCTGGCCAGGAATGTGTGACAACAATGTCTAAATCTGAAAGACGGGCTGGGACGATACACGGTAAAGCCAAACTTCCCAGCTTCTAATGAATCCTATAGCATGTATGGACCCATAAGCAAGTGTTCCATATATGGGAGGAAACTGGTTGTTTTCCAGCGCATCCTCAACTCTATGTAAACCAGGAGGTGAGCGACTAAAGTAAGATCCAAAATGAGATACCAGATAGTTCTTTCATCCAGTTTTAAATATATGAATACATAAATCAATGTGCATGTTTATGTGTCTGGCTCCAATTAATAAGCACCCGTCCTATGCCTCAGGCTTCCTGACAAGCATCAGAATTAATAATTTAATACATAGAAGAATGATAATCTTGCGGTTAAGTAATTTGAAAGTTGGATCAGTTCTTGGCTCTGCCACAGATTTCCTGTGTGACTGTGGGCAAGTCACTTAATCTCCTTGGCCAAGTACCTCAAAGGTATGTAGGTGCCTGATCCCACCAGTTAGGCGCCACTGCTATCTTCAAAAAAGCATTGCTTAGCTGTTCCTTCAGCTGGTAGGTGTCTGATTTCTCTCAGTAGGCATAAACAGGGTTTGCTGATGTCATCCCACAAGTTAATGAGCCACTTTGAGCCCTTATTCAAGTTCAAGCTCCTGGGTCTCCACTGTGTCACAGCTGGAAAAGCTGGCTTTCAGCTCATGGGACCCCATGTGGAGGTGCAGAGGATGTGTCTGCCTAGCTGGAGAGAAGCAAGCAATTTTTGCTGGGGAAAGCACTGCCTTTTTGCAAGGACTTTGGCTGCTAGAAGTCCTGTCTCAGCTGGGAATGCTTTTTCCCATCCATCCCTTGTTTGGACCCCTGCACATTCAGTAGGTAGCAGGGAATCTCAGTATAGGGGACGTTATAGGAAGGACAGAGGAGAAGGATAGAGGCCTTAGCCTGGGCCAGGGCAATGCACCCTCTGTGCCTCACAGGAGGGGAGCAGCCACGTCTGGGCAGTGTCAGCCTGCCCATGGCAGCCCAGCAGTGCCTCAAGGCTGTGTCTCTTGACTCACTGTCTCCTCCTTGCTGTGAGCATCCGTTGCCCTCCCTTTCCCTTTCTCCTGGTGCTGCTGACTTTCCAAGGGGGAAAGTTGATGTCCATCACTACTGCAAGTTCTCACAACAATAGCAATGGTCAGTGCCCTGCTGAGTCCCCTGGGGAGATGGAGTTGTGATTTGAAACTCACAGCAATTAAATAAAAAGAATCCACCAAATATATTTTCCCTTTTGACAGACTGGAGGGACACTGACCAACTCAGTGACAGGAAAAATGATGCGTTCCTCCCATTTCCAGATCTTGTCTGAGCGTGTGTGAATCTTGGCATTCACTGGCCAGAGCTGTTGCTCAGAGGCCCCTGCCCACCTTTCCAGAAGGACCTGGAAACCTGAGCAGCCCTGAGTAAACCCTGGTGTGCTATGCAAAGGGGACAACCATAGGGAGTTCTACACTTTTCTGAACTTTCCTGTATTCCTTTGGAAGAAGAATGATGTTTTTAGACTTGGGAGTTTTAGACTTTGAGGACTGGATTTAAACAAGTCAGTCATGTTGTTCAGGTCTTTAGCATACCTTCTAAGCTCAGCCAGTTGTACTTGATCCAAAAAAAGAATAAGGAGACGAATTTTACACGGCAGGAAAGGAGTAAACAGAAGATACAGCATTGAAATCAATTTAGTGGTTTAAGAAATTATTCCAGCTAAAAACTCACTCTGTTAGCTGTTTTAAGACATTGCAAACCAATCAAAATTATATAGAAAATTAGATTTTCCATATGTGCTTTAACGGTTTCCATAACAATGTGTAAATTTCATGAATCATACATGAGAAAATTGAAGTTCTCTGAGCACAACTGAAAGACACTGAGCTACCCAAGTAAGAAGATTTCAAGCTGATGAAAGCTGTTCCCTGAGGTCAGTGTACTTGTGGATGTGAAGGGCTGTCTCTGGTGCATAGTATCTCTGTGTTGTGGGGGTAGCTGCTTCAGTGGAGGAAAAAGCAGGCCCTAGTGCTTATTTCTCCTTGTGCTGAAAACACAGAGCTCTCCTTTTGTCTCTTTCATTGGCACAGCCCAATGGAGTGAGCCTGCTTGCTGCTGCTGCCCACAAGGAAATGTTCCCATCATGGGGATGAAGACCTTTCCCAGGAAAGCTTTGGCTGTCATTCCCTGTACAAACAGATGCCAAACAAACCCTGTTCTCTCCCAGTAACAATAGGAACATGATGCTTCAGTCTTGTTTTGTTCCCTGTTGTGCAGCTGTAGCTTCTCCCTTCCTAGAGAAGTGTACCCAGGGAGATAAAGAAGAATTACACAGCAAATCTCAGCTGTGGCCAGGAGGGCAAAGCCTTGCCCAGCCTTGCAGGTGAGGCTCTGTGAGATGTCCGCTGGGATCACAACTCCCTTGGTTCATGGGTAGATTCAACTAAGCTGGAATGAAAGCCAGCTCTACTGAGTTCATTGTGAAGTTAAATAAACCAGGGTTTGACAAATGAACTCCCTGATACACATTACTAGACACAAGTTAGGTTCAAGGTGTCTCCTGTGCCTCGATATTGTCAAGGAGTGCAGCACAGCAAAAACGAAAATTTAGGAACTCTTTCGTGACTTTTAAAGTTACCCAGCAAGTGCTTGGGGTGCACAGATTGGGACATTACAACAACAAACAAACAAAAAAAGGAAGGAGATCCATAAAAATAGCAAAACATTTAGAAAATAAGTATTTTAGAGACAAAAACAATTCTTTTATACCTCTGTTGTATGCATCCTTCAGAATGCTGACAGTCTGCTGTCATTATAGTCAGCAATTACCACAAATGCCTTAAGGCAGAATCAGGTCTTGTGTTATCCTTCTGGGAAGGTTTTCTTTAATGGATAATGTGATGAATAGAGTATAAAAATGTGCTGGTTAACTCTTTTCCCCTTCAGCCCAATCATTATAAAGGTTGATTTTTTTGACTGTTGATCCAGCATACAGACATTGACTAAATAAATAGTAGATGGAGGTTTAGCCAAGAAATTAATCTACCTTTACGTGGAACACTGATCACAAAATGTGGTGGGGAGGTTCCTATGACAGCTCTTACACTACGCTGGGCTAAAGTGAAGGTTTTTACTTTTACTGACTGGTAGAAATCAAGTGTTTTCTTACAGCCCTGAGCCACCTGGTCTAGTGGAAAACGTCTCTGCCCATGAGCAGGGGTTGGAACTAGATGATCTTTAAGGTCACTTCCAACCCAAGCCATTCTATGATTCTGTGATCATGTTTTATTGTTTAAAGAGTATTTTATAGCCATTGCTCTCCATGCTGTGTTTTACAGGCACACAAGCACAAAACACTTTGTGAGCTTAGTCATTATTATACCTAATGATAAGCATTTAGAAATAGTTTATTAACATCTGGCAGCCATCAGCTTGTAATGAGAGGTAATTTTAATATATCCATTACAGAAAATTACTTTTTGATGCTTAATGGACAGAAACATTAGCATCCATAATTGAAGGATTTTTTTTAACATCTTCATTCTACATATTTCACTTATTTTCCTTTTTTCAAAAAGTGAATTTTTACTTCTGGTTGAGCACACACACTTTGCAAAGGAAATTAATGGAGGCTTCCTGTTATAAGCCAAAGGAAGTAAAAAAATAACAAAACGGATATTTTAAATGGGTATCATCAAAAATACACATATTGCTTTATCACATGTCCTTAATGAAATGTACATTTGCTTTATCTAGATTTTGCTTGCAGTTATACCAGAGAGAAGTGAGGTGATTATATATTTGATATAGCTACTGCTTTATCAAATAAAGGGATTCCTTTACAAAGTTCTTTCAGCAGTTTGGACACACAATTAACTTACAGGTCCTGTCAGTATCTCCTCATAGGATGAAGAGCTGCAAAAAGATGTAACTTTTTTCTCATATTTATCCCAAGAAGTCATCAGAGACCACTAGGCCGGTCAAAAACTATTAGTTAGTAAATCAGGAATATGGAAATCAGAAAAAACATCACCACTTTCTACAAATAAACATGAAAAGGGAAAAGCTTAAAATAAAGATCATGTATTTGTCAGTTTAGAAAAGGATCTAGTAGATGCAAGATCTCACATTGTATGTTCACAAATGTTCTTTCTCATGAGATTTTTTTTCATCCTGTGTTTACTTGCATTTTTAAAGGTCAGAAATGGATTTTCCCTGGAGTTTGATTTTGTATATTAATTCTCAATAGACATCACAGCATTTGGCATAACATCAACACTATCATAGTTGATATGCAATTATTCTCACAGTAGGTTCTAGTTCATTAATTTTTGAGAAGCTAATACTGTCAACAAGACTTTGATTTTTTAATGCTATCATTAGAAAGAATCTTTTTACTTCTCTGTTTGTTATTTCTCCGGTGGCATATTTCACAGTAGTAACTCCTTCATTTCAGTTGCCCTGAGTTTCATCTGTGCTAGGATGGTACACACTCAATTTCTCTTGGACAGACATCCCACAGGATTTTACTTTTGGTATAATAAGGTTCAAGTATTTCACCGATAATCTAGGTTTTCCAGCATTTCAAGATTTTGAAGCAAAAAAAAAAAAAAAACAACAAAAAACCCCAAAGGACATATATTGGGTGCCTTCCTTAGGGCATACGGCGTCCCTGAATTCCCTTTATCACCCTAGGAGGTAGCCAGCCACCCAGGTGTTCCCACCTAGCTTCAGCAGTGAGCACAGCTGAGATGAGCTCTGCTTGCCATGAGCAGAGGTGAGGGTGATGAGACTGTCTCAGGGCTAAATGGCTCACTGAAGGCTGCCTGTCTGGCCCCCCAGATATAGTGCAGGTAATGGAGGTGATGCCTTAGGTTTTAACTTCTATATTTTTCAAATCTTGCACTGCCTAGTGTGTAACTCTGAAGTGTCCTGTAACCTGTGAGCTGCTGTTCTCTCATGCTAAGATAGACATAACAAAGCCTCTCCAGGCTTTGTCTCCAAGGATACCCAGACCGTCCTAGGCCCAAAATGTGTAAACCAACGTCTTGAGAAGGGGGGTAAGCTTGGAGAAATTACATCATTACCTAAAGTTTAATTGGCAAATTTATGCTGATATGCAAATGGACCAAACCTATAAAAAGTGTGAAGAACTTGTGACTCATTGTCCATCTTGGGGTCCTTTTTGAATGTAGCCTCTGGCTCCCCAGGGTACACCTTTGAAGGCCTTTCAAATAAATGCCTACCTTTATTCCCTTACTCCTGTCTAGTCTCTGTTTCCAGGTGGTCTCTCAAGGTATCAGAGGCACCTGTGCTGGGGTGGAGTAAGTTGGCCATGGCACGTAAATCCTTTATTGATGAAAATACCCTGTCATTCAACACAAAGCCAAACTTACGTATATTCCGCCGCGTTCTGCTAGGCTGTATGTTAGAATAAATGCTGCCATCCAAATATCTATCATGTTAATTATGAAACTAGATTAGAAATTGCATGCTGATCATTGGGTAATGCATAACACATGTTTTTGCTGAGCTTTGAGAGCACGCAGCTTCAAGTTCTTCAAGATGTCCATGACACTGATGACAAATCTTTTTAAATCACTGGAATATATCCTTATTCTTCCAAATCCGATTCGGAGCTTTGAGAAGAAGCTTATGCAGGGCTTGATGGAGTAAAAGTTATGCTGGTTTTACCTACCTCTTTGTTGTACCAGAACGGTCTGCAAAATCTCTTGAACACCTGGATAGTCATTAAGGCACTTTTCCTTGCTTCAGAGCTTGACCAGGGATAATATTCCCTGATGATGGCTTTTTATTACCAGTGTTTGAGTTCCTATTCAGTTTTTTTTTTTTGAGAGAAGGAAGAGGGGAAGGAGGAAGAGGGGAGAGAGAGAGAGAACAAAAGAAAGAGAAGCTAAGTATTTTGATCATGGAAATATCCATTTTAGTTTATGTTTGCTGAAAGGCTGAGTGCTGGGAGAGCACTGGCCAGAAGCCACCAGGTTATCAAATTGCAGCAAGGACATCCCGGAAGATGCCAAGTAGGGAAATGAACTGTGTTAGCTAAGTTCATGCCCCTTGTGACCCCATGTTCCTGATTGAGTGAAGGCTTCTAGCTTGCTCAGTACTTATTAGAAAAAGACCAAGCCAGTGATTATGCTCTTTCTATATAAAAAAGTCCTGTTTTCCTACCTCCTGGAATCAATAAACCCCAAAGGAGCAGGTTCTTTTGTTGTATACCAACACACAGTTACTAACAGTGAAAATGCTATTTTCTAGGTCATTTGTATTAGCACATTTGGCTCAGTCTTGAGTGTTGGAATTATTTATTCCTCCCTTACTTACATAGAATTGTTTTACCCTCTTTTCTCCAGTACTGCTGTCTAAATCATCACCTCTGCAGCATCACAGAAGTCAGTGCTGTAGGTTGATGATAGTAACCTTTGCTGAGCAGAACCCAGTGGAGTCATTCTGTGTGCACTTTCTTGGGTCTTGGAGCACAAAGTTTAACCTGTCTGTATAAAAGCTGCCACAAAAAACTGCAGAGCTCATCTCTGTTGTTTTAGGCTTTCTTTGCTTGAGGTATTAATTTTTGTCAGATTATGTTACAATCACAGTGCATGCTTTAACCTACTTGCACAAGGCTCACATATAAATACACCCACCCCCTGTAGACCCTTTTGTATCATTCCCTCATGCACTTTTTACTGGAGATAAATCAGGTACTGAAGCTGGCTGAAGGGTCTTGTGATTTGATGCCAGAGGAGACATCACCTTGGCTTCCGCACACGTGTCGGAGACCTGCAGTGGTTCTTTGGTGCTCTCTCTGTCAGAGCAGGCTCAGAGGAGCATCGTGGAGAACTGGCTGATTTTCAGCAGCTCTTTGAGCTGCACGTAGATCCACAGGGAGTCTGATATGCATTATTCTGTCAGAGTACTGTTAAATAAGGATCCATAATTAACTGCTTCACTGCTGTCACAGAGATCTGACTGATGCTTATTTCTCAGTATCTATAGCTAAAAACCTTCTGGGCAGAGCCAAAACATATGACTCCATGAATATTATTGGCTTATCATAGACTCACAAGACAAATAATAAGCAGTTTAATGCTGAAAAGCAAAAGGTGGGTCAGCAAAAGTCTCATCACAGAGAGTCTTACCCTACAGTCCTGTGCATGTCTCCGCTCTGTTTTGAATTGCAGATACAGATAAATTAGTAGTAAAGACTGAGCTTTTGTGGAACCTACAGTAATCCTGAAGATTTTGAACTGAAAACTAACAAACTCAATCTGCAGCTGGTAGTGCCAGCCCTGGGACACAGACTGCTCCACTGCCAAGTGATTGCCAGGGGCTCTGGATGGCTCAGGGCTGTGCCATCTGAAAACCAATCCTGGGAGAAGGGCTGGCCAGGAAGAGTGCCTAATGAGTGGTTTGTATACAACAGCCCTGGTGTGGGTAGTACAAGATTTCAGCAGCTTGGAAACACCATTTGGCTCCACCAGTCCAATTCCATGGACACCTACCGTGTCCCATGAGTGCTACCATGCTGCAGGCAACTGCAGGGCAGCTGTTCATAGAGAGCTGTCTGGATGGGATGAATTCCCTGAGTTTAGTGCTTCTGGGAATTTGATATTTTTTTAATGTGTTTCACCCTGTGAGAATCAGAAATGAATGTCAACGTGCAGCTAGCACAGTTATTGGCACGTGGGTCTGAGCTGCCACTGCTGAGCACTCCCAAAGGCTTTTTGCGTCGGGGCTCACTGGATGTTGAAATACTCCCTGTTCACATCATATGGACCTTAATGCTGGAGAATCTTTGCTTCTCTCCTCCCGTTGAAGAGAATTCAGTGGCTTGTGCTGGATGCATCATTTCTGAGGCCAGGGCACTGTTTCCACATCTGGCCAGAGGCTTTGTGTTCTGAGGACAACTGCTCCGCTTGCCTGTGTGCTTTCCACTGCCCTGTGGCCACACAGTCTGGGTATTTCCTAAAGGATTTAACACCAGCCTGAGGTCAGGTAATGACCCCTGGTGCCATTTACCCCTATGGCATGTGCCCACTTGGAGTTGCATGCCGCCAAAGAGGATCTAAATTTGCCTGGAGCAGGACTATCTCAATGCAATGGAAACACTTCTCTATGTGCTGCTTCCTGCAGGTGTCAAATCACTGAAGGATGAACATAAGTAAATAGCTGCACCATGACAGCCACGAGGAGGGGATGATGCCCAGTCAGTACCTTTGTATTTGTTTGGATTTGCCTTTTTGCCAGCAGATGATATTATATATTGTCATTTCTGCTGCCTGCTTTGAGAGAAAGAAATTATGTCATATCTTTTTGTGAAGCAGACAGTCGGTGGCTGTGACAACACAGTAAAGACCAAAGGCATCAGGTGGTTAAAAACACTATTAAGATTCTTTAAATATAGACCAGAAGGATCCACTCATCAGTGCTCACTGGGGGTTGCCTGTTGAAGTTACCACCTAAATCATGAGCTTTTTAAGTGTTTCAGAGGATAAAAATTGGCATAACTTCCAGTGTCATCCATATTAATCAAGAGAATAAACCAGAGTCAAGACCAACTAAGGTGAAGGAGGTACTTTTCATGTGCCTTTTCATGATGTTCTTTAGAGTTGGTTCACTGGTATCAAGGTAAAAGACGAACATGTCAGCCTGGCAAGAAAAGAAAAGATAGTGCTACTTCTCTTTGAGATGTGAACATTATTTTTTATTTTCCATTCATGAGGACTTTTGTGCATTCTCTCCTTTCTTCTGTTTTTGGAAATAAAAAGAAATTTAAAATGGCAAAGCAAAAGGAGGTAGTGGTAGAAAAGTTAAAAGACAAATGTATAATCTCTGGAAGAAATGGAGAAGGGTGCAGAAGGAGTTGGGAAGGGACAGTCGGGTCAGCTGACCCCAAACTGACCAAAGGAATATCCCAGATCATATGACACCACCCTCAGCATACAGAGCTGAGGGAAGACGAAGAAAGTGGGGAACATTGGGAGTGATGGCATTTGTCTTACCCAGTGACAGTTACCCATGATGTATCCCTGCTTTCCTGGGGATGGCTGAACATGGGAAACAGTGAATGAATCCTTTGTTTTGCATCTGTTCACAGCCTTTGCTTTTCCTATTAAACCGTCTTTATCTCAATCCATGAGCTTTCTCACTTTTACTCTTCTGATTTTCTCTCCACTCATGATCAGGCAGTGAGTGAACAGTTGTGTGGGGCTTAGTTGCTGGCTGGGGTTAAATCATGACGTGTATCTACTGGAATAGAAAATGTTACCTGAAAAAATATTCTACTAAGATCTCTCTTGCTTCCAAAAATGACAAAATGCTCTCAGGATGCTCTCTGTTACTGATTTTAGGAAAATATTTCTATCTGTATCACCTATAATCAAAGCAAAATAGCCATAAAAGCTCTTAAACTCCAGCAACAGTCACAAGAATGCAGGGCAGGGATACACAGGACTTCATTCTATCCACACCTTTACTATCACAGATGACCACATCACTGTTATGAAATTAGAAAGTTCCAATTCAAAAGACAGTTATAATACTTTGAGTAACATTAATACATTTATTTAATCGTCATTTACTTTTCATTCATAAAAAGGACAAAGCACAGTCCTGTTCTACTCATTTGAAAAAAAAAGATAAAAAGTAACTAAAAAACCAGTTCAATATTCATCAGTATCAAATAATAGCAATATCAATTTTCCTGAAATATAAAGAAACAACAAATATGTCTATCTATATAAACTTTAATTAAGAACCTTGCATTTTAAAGCAGATGATACATTAGTTAGTTTTTCTTGACAACAATTTGAAACTGAAGGTCCCAGTCAAATTTACACAATTATGTGAAACACAAAAGTCTCCAGCTATCTGATCAGTATGTGACACCTACCTCATCCGTGTTGCTGATTTAGAAAAAGAGAAGTGGATTTCCTTCCCAGGTCATTTCCATGCAAAAATGAAACAGTTTTGCTCTTACACCATGTATTAGAAAAGTAAAAGGCAATCATGCATTTGGCAAAAGATGTAGTTGTGGTTGTATATTATATAAAAATGACTCATACTGCAAAAGAACAAAACCAAATGAAACACAATAAACCACATTTTTTTTTGTACAGAAGGCTTACAGTTACATATTAGTTTCTTATGTATGAAGACAGCTCATTTCTCTTTCAAATAATTATACAATTTATGAAACCCAGCAGTGTTTGACACTTTGACATTCCTCTATAGGGGAGTTATCACTTCTGCCTATTTAAAAAATTTTCATCTTGTAACAAATAGCTAAAATTAAACTAAAACAATATTATTGATATTTATTAATGAAGACTCTACACTTTTACATGTAAATATATAGTACAAAATTATACAAATAAAAGAAAAGGGTGTAAATTATTAATAGACCTATCATTGCTTCATGTAAATATTATTACGGACCTCTACAGTATCAGTTCTAAAAAGATAAAATCTATTTCTAAGTAGCTAGCAAGGTTGTGCTAATAAAATATGATTCAAAGCTTATAATTCTTGAAGCATCAGACATTGCACCATTACTTGAGCCAGCTGATTCAATATCACTGTGTTTCTTCATCATTCACTCTCAAACTAATTCCCAGCATACCATGGAAAATGAAAGGAATGTGCATTTCTTTTAACAACTTAAAAGAACCCAAACAAACCAACAAAGAAACCCAGCACTGAAACACTCTAGACACAGTCAGAACAAAAACATTCTCTATCTCTAATAGAGTTCTCATTTTGCAAAGGCCATAGTAAACATGTAGCTTTGACTAACAGTTGGGATCTGACTTTCACGTATTAACACACAGTTGGATCATTCAGTACTCTATCAAATAGAGAAATGGTCTCAGAACTTTAAAACTCTTATTTACAACACTATGAACATTAGAATAATATCGAGTTCTTGAAAAAGCATATAGTTCTCCCAAATGTACGCCTTCAATACAGGAAGGTAACACCCGGCGTCTGCAGCATAAAAATGTAAATATAATATTTTTTTTTACTGTGCTACTCTGCTTTTGCCATTTATTGTATATCTTTTTCTTTTTTCTATATTTTAAATCTTTTCACTTTAAAAAATAACATACGTTTCCTACCATTTCACGGTCCACTTGGTTGATCTTAGCATGGACTTCATCTCCAAACTCCTACGTGTTATATTGCTACCTTAATAATAACAATAGGAATAAGACTAAATCAAAACCAATACATCACACTGCTTCCCTGAAAGCTGACATTCGACTCCCAAAATCAGCAACAATTACCATAACAGAATTTTTCAACAGAATTCTTTTAAGAAAAGAATATAATAAATCTCGCGTCAGTGAAGCACAGGTAAATTCCTTTAAGCTGAGCATGCTCTCCATGCCTCAGGTGTTCCGAACATATTTAAAACAAAAAATCCTTATCACTGACCTTTAATTTCAATTCCTTCAAATTCAATCCAATAACCTCAAGAAATATAGCTGTAAATAATGAAATGTTTTTGCTTTGACTGTCTCTCTAAAAACCAGTAATCCCAATAAATGATGATGGGGCTATTCAAAAATATGCAGTACACAAAACATATAGGATAGTACAGACAGACGTAGTACTCTTACATTTATCACATACAATCAACATTTCAATCTCTATTATATTTCACAATTTGTTATTCAAGTTAAAGCACCTACGTATGGTGATTTTACTTTCACTGTACAGCCTATGTTATTGGGTTTTAACACTGTAACTTGCCCCATTAGACCGAATCATGCAACTGTCACAGATCAGCATAAGTGTTTTATAAGGCATATTGGAACAAGTTAAAAATATTTCTTAGCCGTTCAAAAGTTGATTTACTTCATGAAGGAGTTCCTGGATGCCTCAGTCCTCTTAAAGTTCATAGGAAATCGGTAGGGTAATTCTTTTTAAAGTGTAATTTATTTGGCTTAGGATGGTGCCACAGGAGTCAAAAAGAATCGTGGTCCTCATCTTCAAAGGGAGTCCTTTGTGTTAGGTGGAGGACAAGGTGAATCCAGCTACATTCAGAATCCCGAGCAGGCAAGGACAGCCAGGGCAGGCACCACTAGGACCAGGAACAGAGTCGGTACTCCAACAGCGGCACCTGTGCATCAAACAGACAACACAGTATTGGTCTTACTTGGTCTTACTTCAGCACTACTTGCAGTGGGTGGAATAATCCTGATGTCCAGAGTATGGAGGCTGGAAACCAGCTGGCATATCTCAGCACGGCCCCTACCTGTATGGATAATCTGAAACGGACAAAGAGACTTGCTACAGTACGGCGGAGGACTCACTCTTTTGTTCTGCAAGAGCTGCATGTTTATGCAGCGTGTTTATACAAGAAACAAGGCCATTCAGGACACATCAGTGTATTTTGATTTGGCCAGTCCAACAAGCCAGGAGGTTATTATACCAGGAGGCAAAAGGTCAAAATAAATATTTAAGCATGGGAAAACAAAATTAATGGAGTCTTTGAAATGTGACGAAGCAAAGAGACACCTTTGGAAATGTTAATGCTCATATGAACAGCAATAATCTGAGAGATGTCAAAGAGCCTGGTCCGTTTGTTTACCTGCCAGATTACAAAGTCCAGATGGCTGACTTCTAGCAGTGTGGCATTTATGTCTGTTAAAGTCACAAGGGTCTTTCTTAAACAAATATTTTAAGACATAAAATATTAATCTACGGCTTACAATCTTTACATGACTCGCTCTGGGAAACAGAAATATAAGTGGTTTGTGTTGCTATGGTCCAGCTCCCTGTTAAGAAGCATCTATATGAGAAAATAACCCATCCAGACTGTGCCTGGCTGTCAGTCTTGGAGATGGGCCAAAGGAGCCTGAGAACTGGCTATTCTTTCATCCCAGAGAGAGCTTGTCTCTATCACAGATAGTAGATGGGCAGTGCAGGACCCAGCGCACTGCTCATCTTGCTGTTGAACACAGACTAAGGACAGAAGTGCTTGCAGCTGATGGTGACGGTCCTGAGGTGCTGCTGGGACAGGCCCACTGGACAGCTCTCCAGAAAATTTTGAACGAAGAAAAACCATACTGAGAAGGTAATACACAAACTGAACAGCAGAGATTTCAGCAGGCCTAAAAACAAGCACGGCATGACAAACTGAAAGTATGGGGATATATTAATCTGTATTTTTCAGTGATTTATGAGGCACATTAATATTTAGTTTCTATTCCTAAGTATCAAAGTAGTGGTTCTTAATGAATGAACAGCCATAGGAAAAAAAAAAAAAATCAGGTTTCATGTTTAAGAATACCCACAGAAAATCTATTCTGCTTTTGTCAGACCAGGATAACGCAATTGGAAAGACACAAATATTTTGAACGCTTCTAATGAAGGAAAATGAGACAAAAAGGTTGCTGAGTGAAGTTGAATGATGAGCAAGTATGAGGAAACTTCTATTGGTATGTTGCTATTCTACAAAGAGAAAGGAATAATAAATCTTCCCGAGATGTGCTTGCTGGCTCCAGAATTAATAGTGAGCAATTCACCTCATTATAGCGGTTCCTTACAAGGTTTAAGCACTGTTGCAGAGATATATTTACCAGCTTTCTTAAATAAAGCAAGTCCTTTAGACAACACATTAACAGAACATTAGCAGGATAAATGCACATTAAACAGATAATATTTTTCTTTCTTGTTAGATTACTGACCTACATGTAAGGATCCATATTTTACTGGAAACACTATTCTCCATTCCATGACAGCCAGTACACTCCCGTGGCTCATGAATGAAAGTTAATAAAAGTTTTGCCTAAGAACAGACTACAAGATTTAATTCTGTGCAGTAATGCAATTGTGATCTGTCAGTCTCAACAACCTTTAAAAACTAGAGAAATGCAGATAAAGACTTAATGGATGTGTACAAATAAACATGTGGATGTAAATTAAAAGAGAAGGATTATTAAGCTCCCTCTGAAGTCTGGCCAGGTATGAGCGGGATATATGCAGTGCCTAAAGATTCTTTCTCTCCTCAGTTTTATAATGTGGGATCTCTCCTCTTAACCAGCATTTTGTGGATCCAGTGTGCAAGCAATTGCAAACTAAAGCCATCAAAGTCAGTGTCAAAACCAAATCAGCATCACACTACCTAACTACCACTCTAAAGCACCACGTGTGAACTTACTATCAAGAGTCCTCATTTCTTTTAAACAAACAAAACACATGCCTTAAATCTGGCATTTGGCAAGGGGGTTCACTTGAAACCTTGTGACACAACTGGAGATTTTCCTTTACTCCTTTTTATCCTTTCTCTTGCCCACCCATACCTTTTTCCAATCACTGCCTCCTTGTACATAATTTTTGGCTGATTTTTGTTTTAGATTGATTGATTTCAGATTTTAGTCTGATTTTTCTCTGTGTGTTTTGTCCATCTAGTAAGTAGAAGAGTGAACCTTGCAAACAAACTTTGCTGAGCTTTCACTTTTTATATTAAATCTGCTTTTGCTGATACCTTTGCTGGTGATTCTTTGAACAATCTAAAAACTCATTCATGACAGTCTGCCTTTGTGTCTGTTCGTTTTTTATTTTTTTCTGAAAGAATGACCAAACTCCGACCCATTTTCCTGTAAATAATACTCCCTTTTGGTCCAGGATCCAAGGACCTATATTCCAATAGGGCTGTCTGTTTTTTATCTCTCCTTTTTACTATAAGAAAGGTTAATTGCAAAGCCTTCTCATATTCGGTTTCTCCTTGCTTCTGTTTCTCCTTTCTTCTAAATAAGCTTGTCCACTTCTGTGGGAAAAAAATAGGCCTCCTGAAAAAAAAAGAAGGTGTTTTTGCCTGTTCCAGACATTAGTTTCTTTATCAACTATTAGGCTTCATTTGTATCTGTTTTCTCAGTGTTTTCATATTTACTCAGATAGAACAGAAAAACAGATACAGGAGAAATATAATATCTTCAGGTTAAACTAAACTGCATAAAAGAAAGAGGTGGGTTTGCTGCTCTTTCAACTGGCTATTGAAAAGAAATTCCTCTTGTCCCAGCTGGAAATACTGTCTTCATGAAAGACTACTGCAAAAGAAATAGGTAGTATCCGCTGACACGATTTAAATTCTGTTATCCGTATTCATGGTAAATGGAAAATAACTGAACTAATTATAATATACTTATCTTGCATCACTGGCATCATTACTAAATCATGTGTCCAACTTTCCCTTGTCTAGGAAACCTTTGTTTGTGCACGAGGAAATTTTCCTCTTCTATGTGCCATAAACCTTTCAAGAAAGGTGCTATGGAGTGATTCACAACTCTGTGATTTACTGTTTTTGCAGCAGAGTAGATGTATGGGATGGAAACAAAGCTGTCTGTCCATCTGCTCCTGCTTTGTGCTGTGGTAAGGTTTGCTGTGCATCTGTGGAACAGCTTCAACTATCCTAAGAAAAACATATTTGAATCGCTGCTGATGGTCTGGGTGGTTTCTCCACCCCATGGTGTAAGTTTGCCTTCCCCTAATTGAAAATTCAGAGCCAAGGAAACATTTTGTTTTGTTCTGGCAATAGCACCTGGCACGTTGGCATTGTCAGCAGGCAGCAGCCAGGGCTTCTTTTTCATTGACTCTAGCCCGGCCACAGACCTGGGCTGCCAAAATGAAAAGATGACCTGGACTCCAAGAAAAATCAGAAAATTTTCAGTCAGTGTGTTATTACTTAGCTGTCAATAAACATAGGTTATTTCTCAAATACCCCTTCCCCTTCACATATATTAATATTCATTGCAGATTCTTTTGCATGGACAGTAAAGTAGAAGACCACTGGTAATATTTTTTTATAGAATGTACTCTTTTAAAGCTGTGAATGCAACAAATAATAGCATGAGGTGGTTCTCCTGTGACCTAGGCAGTGGATCTTCTTTGGCCAGCTGGCATGTCTGGGGATTTCTGAGTGAGGATTCTACTCCTCCTTGTTCAAGAAAATAGGGATTTGTGATTTTTTCTTACAAATAAATTCAGCCCAAGTATATACCAAATGTGTCACTCTTTTTGACTTGCAAATAGTCCACATTTAAAAAAACATGTGGTGCAATAGGCAAATAGTAGAAACTCTTCAGGTGCAAAAGGGTGGCACAGCCTCCCTCCCTCTGCTCCCTGAGTACTGCAGCACTGCAAGGAACCATCAGTGGGAATAAGCAGCACCCAGGGCTGGAGAGCAACATGAAAAATATGCAGACAATGAAAATAATGGATTGAGAAGCAGCAAAGAAAATAAATTAGTCTAACAGGCCAGATCAGCTTCAATTTGGCTGCACTCTTCAGCCAGGCAAAAAAAAAATAAATCTTAGATCGGGCATTAAAGTCACTGCAGAAAGGAAGAAAGGAAGCAGGGGTTATCACAGGATAATGAAGACTAACAAAACATAACTAGATATGAAAATATTTCTGCTATCTGTCCAACCTTTGAGTTTGAATAGAAGAAAAAGAGAAAACATTGAAATTAATGAGAATATGGCTTTCCAAGAAAATGCTTGTTCTATCACTGAGTATGTTGTAATGCATGGAATTGTCACCTCATTCAGTCAAACTAAGGCTTGGAAGGAGGCAATACCAATAATTTAGAATTGTGACAAAATGAAATGTGATGATGAAGGAAAATCAAGAAAAATACCAGAGAACAAAATATGTTGATTTAAGCATATGTATATACCAGCTTAGAGGGTATTCTGAGTATTTTCTACTTTATTTTTGAGTCATGAGACAACAGCAAATGCATTTTGAAAATTAGTCTTCTTTTAGAGGAGAGCTCTTCCAAAAATGTACTTTTAATTTAGTAGAAGCTTTTTGCTCTATTCTTGTACCAGATGCATAAGAAGTTCCAAGGCGAGTAACAAATTACTGTCATGCCAGCTAGACAGTGACTTTTTTCTTCAGCATTACTTACGATTTTTACCTGTGTTCTCCTCCTCTTATTACTACAATAATCTTTGCAACAGATGGACATTTTCAAATCACAATCAAAAGATTTTGATTATATCACATGAAAAGTGAATGATCACCTGACTTACTGAATACTAATAGGTGCAACAAACATTTTTCTCCTTTCACATAGTAATTGAAAAAAATTAAAAGATGAAATAATTAAAAGGATTGTGTAAATTAGTACAGGCAAAAATTACGGATTTTCCTTTGAAAGAGCTGTACTTCAAAGTAAATACTATTTCAGGATCCTAAAACATGCCTCTGGCAAATGGAATTTATATGTGTATATATGTGTACAGTGAACACAGATAAACTGTAATTTTGTTCTCTTGCTATAAGCACATACAATACATAAATTATTCTTTTTCCATGTCACTGTTTAAACTGAGACATTAACCTGATTTCACATGTGAAGCTGAAGGTGTATGGTATTTTCCTTTCTTCCCCAATATTTATCCAAATGTGAAGAGTAACCCTCCCCTCTCTCCCACCCCGGATGAAATTTTAAAATTTGAGAGCTTGATTCTATTTTTCCTTACTCTGGCATAAAGCAACTGCACTGAGGCCAGTGCAGTTACACAAGTGAAGTGAAAAAGGAATCAAGCACCATATGGTTTTAGTTCCTACTGACTGCAAGATTGTTTTGATTACACTAATATTAGCAATAAAGCACTTCAATCCAAAAACCACGCAAGAGACAAAAAAAATAAATCTCAGCCTTTATTATATTTCAAAGGAACCAGATAAGCCTATTATTAACCATTGAAAAAGATTCCATTGGTTAAACAAGTTGTTCCAACCTTCATCTGGTTGTGGTAACTCAAGAACGAATTTTAAATTGTGTAGCTCATTAATTTACTATAATGGGCTTGAAAAATATCCCCAAGCTCCTTACTGTACAACAGGCACTGGCCAATAAATTACAACAGTTCATGGTTGTATTTTACATTGATTATAGATGTATGCTGGAATGCAGCTAGGCACATATACAGAGAATGAATTAATGATAAGAACTTTTATTTCAAGATGTTCACTAAAAAGAAATGCATGCAAGATAGCTGTGTTTGGTAAACTTCTTTTATATCACTGTCAACTAAAACAGTATTCTGTTGGAAGCTGACTGGTTATATGAGAGCAAAGTAGCTGCAGGATGTTTGCCTCCCCCTTTTGCAGCTGACTGGGTTTTCTGTGAAAAGGAAGAAGATGAGGAAAAAAAAAAAAGGAAGTTTTTCCCTTAAAGAAGGAGATGGAAATAAAACCTATTTCTAGTTTCTTTTCCATTTGACTTTCAAATGTAATTATGTTAGTTAAAACATGCTAAAATTTTAATTCCTATGTTAAGACCTCAAGGCCAGTTAGTGTTCCTGAACCTGAAATAAGGCTAAAAGACATCTCCTGGTGTCCTGTCTGGCCTCCACCTGCCTATCCAGAAGGCCTCAGGTCCCCTGTATATCATGTCATGCCTGTCAGAATTGTGTGGATGTCCCTGGTAACCTGGGGCATCTCAAATGCTACAGGCTTTGTTTAACATTCTGAATCATACCCTAGACGATAACTGATTTTAATGGAAGCTTAGACACCTAACTCAGCCATATTATGTAGATTACTTTGGATTTGATACCCAGCGAACAGCAGGAAAACACCCATCTGGATGACGCACTGGTGAAGACACTCCTTGTTTAAGGTCTGGCTGTTCCTGGTCAGCATACAGGCTATTTGGAACCTCTACCCTAGCTGCTTAATTCTCCCCATTCACTTCTGCAGGAAATTAGCTATGTTTGCACACTCTGGAATCAGATGTCTAAAGGTCATGCGAGGCAATATTCCTCTCCGAATTTGGTAAGATGTCTTATGTTTTGCTTTAGCTACTGTTAACATCTCTGTGTAAATATGTAATTTCCATTTTGGTCAGTCAAGCACCAAAACATGCATTCCTATCAAACGACATCTTTTCAATTCTCTGAGAAAAAACATCATTTAAAAAAAAATTCACTATCATTCTTTTGGGGCAATTATTCTAAACCCTGATGCATTACTGGAAAACTTCCTTAAGAATAAAAATTAGCAGACATAATTTGCTGTGCGTAGGTGTTAAAACTACACTTTGTTCTGCTTTTTGGAAAAGCAGCCTAGAAATAACCTGAAAATCTTGCCCAATTTGCTGTATACTATGTATTCCAAAAAGATTACCTTACCTTTTGTCTCTTTTTCAACCTTTCCTAAACTGAGTACAGGGAATGCTGCCTCTGTCTAGGTCACCAGAGGCCCAGTCCCTGTCTGTCTAGCTGGTGTATGGTAGAATTTATGGATGAGAACTTGTCTGCAGTGTGGAAGACAGTTCAATACAAAGCTCTGCAAAGTAGCATTTGTAGGGTGCTAACTCTGCCAGTGGTGCTAATTCTGCACAGGCATGCTTGGGACAGGTCATCCTGGCAAGACTGACTGGCTTGGGCTTAACCTTGTACTGACACAATGCTCTCAGGCTGGGAAGTAATCTACCTGCTGTGACCTCAAGGGTCTTTGCACCGCACCAGTGGCAGGTTGTACTGCACGTTTGATACAAAGATACCTAGGACATGTCCTGAATATAGCAGTTACCTCAACATTTTTGTGGCTTATAAAATATGTTATATTATCATACACTGATTGCCCCAGTGTATGATAATATGACACAATATATTGCATCATTTTTAAAGCAGTTGACTTACTACCCCAAAATATTCTCATAGAACATGGTACACACAATTAACATATATGCTAAATGGATTAAGAATTCAGTCACCAGCAGATTTCAAAACACAATTATTGAAGAATGGTCACTGAATTTCTAGTGTAATTCCACACTGAACAGCTGTAGACTGAACATAATCCAAGTATTTTTATCAAAAGCAGCAGAAGTAAACACCTAAGGAACCAAAATGGCAAATAGAGACAATAACACATTCATATAAAAATTCAGACAGCACAGGGACTTGAGCCATTCAAACCAACTTTGTCATAGTCACAGGCAAAATTAAACACAAAGTTAAAGAGAGACATGACACTGTGGTGGGACTCAGATAAGGATGAGACGCTGTATTCTGGAAAGCAAGGATTCCAGGAAGGATTTAGAGATGGTGTTGGACAAACAAGATGAACACCATTTCATAGCCCCGTGCAAGGTAATAAATGGCTAATGAATGCTGGAAGAAGTTAATTGTGGGGAGGCAAGACTATCTGCAGACAGCTGAACTGAAGCAGTGCATATATAGTGTCTACAGTCCTAAAGAAAGTCTCAGATGCTGGAGAGGTGAAGAAAAGAGCTGATGGAATTATTTAAGACCTGAAGAAAATGTAATCATGGAGAAATTCAAGGCACGCAGTATTTGTAACACTTGATTAGTCACTTGGCTAGTATATATACATTTCTTAATGGGAAGAATGTATTAGACACATAAAGACTCTTTAATCTAACAAAAGCTATAAAAGGAAACAATGCCCAGACCCCAAAGCCAGATAAGCATAGAGAATAAAATTAGGCAAAAACATGTCAGCAGTGCAGGTGATTAATCATTAGGACAAAATACACACGAAATACAAACTTCATACAAACTTAAAAATGGTGATACCCACGAGTTCACACCAGGTGATACAAACTGTGCATATTATTGAAAACCTCCGGATGGGAGGTCCACTCCTTTAGGAATGGGCAGCCTCCCTCACAGTACAGATAATAAAGCATAAGCATTGTTCTTTTTAAAAAGCCACAATAATGGTTGCATTGCTTCTGTGACAAGAATATTGTTGACATTTAATCCTTTCTATTCCCCAAGTTAATTTTTTAAATTAAAAAGACAAGAACACAGTACAAGTTTTAGAATCATAATCTTGCAAAGACACTATCCAAGTCCTTGATATCAATTCATATGTTCTATTTCATACCAAATTGTGCCAAGACTCTACTTAAAATAAAAAACTAACAGGAAAGAGATGTGCAGACCACATCTGAACTTGTTTTTATAGTCAACACTGAGCACAATTTGAATTATCTGAAGCCATGGCCCCCTCTCTTCTTCACCAATCACCCAGCCCACTCTGAACTAGAGCATATGGAGTTTCTCATTGCTTATTTATCATTTTTGTGTGACAGATCCCCTTTTCACTGAGAAGTGGAACTTCCCCAGCAAGTGGTCTGTGGATCACTGTGGACCACTCCTTTTCCTTATTACCTTCCTTTAGCAACAGTTGACAAAGGAATGGATGAGAGGCAAAAGGTACTAGGAACTATGGGGTTATTGCAAGCTGACACCTAGATCCTGAGGCCTGCACCATGTAGTTATGTTTGTAGGACACTGCTAGAAGTGGCAGCCTAACTGGGGGCACCGGTAGAAGCATTCTGATATTTGGAAGATTGGCAGTGCTTCCAGGATTGAGCTGGACTGCTACTGAAGTGTCCTGTGTGCGCTATGAGTCCTCAGAAACGCTTCAAGATAAACTCTTATTCTCAGTGCTGTCACTGCTGAAGGGCTACCTTTCCAACTTTTTTATGTGCCCATCTCTCGATAGCATGCAAGAGGAAAACACTCAATCCAAGGTTTCCAAGGAGTGTGGCAAAGAAGGGAAGTTATCTGCTCACCTGAAATTTTTATTTGGGCTACTTCTCCATCTCCTCCTTCACTGTGTGCTCGGACCTCAACAACATATTCACCATCACTGGGGACTGGGACCTCTATCGTGTGCTTTCCAGTAGAAAACAATTTGCCTTCATGTTGTCCGTCTGGCCTATAAAGTACCTAGGAAAGTAATGGTAAATACAGTTATTGAAATGTTACATTTCCACGAAGATACATTTATAGGTGCACAGTGCGTCAATGAAAAAGTGTTAGGTTTTTATTCATATGAAACCTCTGTGTGTGTGTATATATATNCTTAGAGAATCTAGACAGGATGTTTCCTCATTTTCTGTTACAAAATTATGCCACCTTTTGAAAAATAATTTCAGTGCTTACATTCAAAGTAAGTAATTAAGTGATGGAGAATAATAATGTAGGGTGGCAGAGAGCATCAAATAAAAATAGGAGAACTCAGCTGGGTTTTCTGACATAAAATTTATAACCATTTTCATAAATGAAACAACAATCAATTTTATTATTAACTCTCAATGATGCTAAACTATTGCAAATGGGCTGGTATATATCTTGTGGGACCTTTAGAAAAGATCCCATTTCTTTCTGAAACAATCTCTGTGAAATATTGTTAGCAATTCCCAGCAAGGAGTTCAACTCCTCAATCAAATTTGCAAACATAGACCACGATACTAATTTTCTTACTGCCAAGCAAGTGACAAAATTAAACAGGAATTAATATCTGAAGTTTTCCATATGCCTAAAGTCAGTATATACACTTGCTGTGGTTACAGAGTAACTGCATTTAATGATGGTAGAGGTTCCTTCCCTTCCTCTACCTTCCCAGACTTTAAAAACTCATGCTCCAGGAACTGTAGCCCCTAT
The DNA here is from genome assembly GCA_013397055.1 of Pachycephala philippinensis. Lineage (NCBI taxonomy): Eukaryota > Metazoa > Chordata > Aves > Passeriformes > Pachycephala > Pachycephala philippinensis. The sequence continues at coordinate 513,824 of VWZT01008559.1, read as the reverse complement.
GAAGATGGGAAAGGAAAACTGGAACAATGCAAACTGATATAAGGAAAAACTAGAATGTGTACAAGTTGTCTATGCATTATTTTAAGCCAACAGACAATAAATGTGATCATATGGGAAATGAGGTTGTTGCAGTCACTTCTATGAAGTTTCCCACAATACAGTTTATCACCCAAATGAATTTCAGTGCCCCAATGTTTTCTCATCATATTGACTAAGCCCACTGGCTTTGCCTTAGGCCTACTGGATGGTTGTGATTGCTGAGCATGATACCCTCCTCTTCAGCATTCAAGTATGTTTAAGTCTGATTATGTACAAAGATTCAACACTGTCTATGAAATGCACTACCTGAAGCATACATAAAGATAAAAAATATTTTCAGATATCATACTTTGTATCCTTCAACAGCAGATTCGTTTGACTTTGCCTTCACGTGATCCCAGGTGATGATGTACCTTGAACCAGATCTTACAGAACTGATAATTCTTGGACGTTGGCTTGGAGCTGAAAAGCAACATATGTATAATGTACACATAAATTAGATTTCATAAATGTTCAATGATGTTTTCATTAAGACATATAAAAATGTAAAAATGGAAATTAGGCTGACATACATATGATCAAGCGACAGTTCTCCTTCCTGAAATGAACTTCTACAGCTCCAGCCAGGCGATTTTGGATGGCTGTGTACAGTGGCTGTGTTGTGGGTCTGCCTGTGTTGCCAGAATGGAGGTGGCCAACATTACCTTTCACTGCATTGCTGACCATGTGTGTTTGCTGGCATGCAACTACCTTCAGAACCTCCCAGAAATGTGGCATAAGTCATATTTATTCATTGAGGTCAAATATTTAATTAACCATTTACAGCCATTTCTACATCATTTAACTCAGTTCAGCAGAAATAGAAGTACCCCACTGCAGGAACCATTAATTATAATTTACACAATAAGCTTATAAAACGGACTCTTATTCAACACAAATGAACCCTGCAGGTGCAAGTTGCACGCTTCACTATTTACTGACAGAAATCCTCAAATCAGTTGCATGTATTTTTAGCCCAGAGGACAGTGTTTTAAACACACAATATGTATTTCTTACATTTCTCAGTCAATGCTAGTGCTAGGTATCCTCATTTAGTCAGGAGCAATATTCAAAAACCTGTTATGGTATGTAAATTCTAGGGTGAGATTCAGATCACCCCCTTCTCAAGGCTGCCTGATCCTGCTGCTTTGCTGTTAATGAAAGTTGCAGTTGATCACTTTTAATCATCAGAATCCTTCTTGCTATTGACTAAACAGAAAGGCAGAGTACAGATTCCTAAGTAATAGCTGGTCTCACTGTTCATCATTTAGAATATCATGTCCAGCTTTGGGATTCCCAGTACATGAAAGACACTACAGAGGGCTACCAACCTGGTGGGAAGCTGGAGCAATTGATTTGTGAAGGAAGGGTGAAAGGGCTGCACTTGTTCACCCTGGAGGAGAGACAGTTTTGGAGGGGACCTAAGAGTTCCCTGTCCTAGCAGGGGGCTTATCGAGAAGGATCCAGGCTCTTGGATGGCATGGCAGGAGGACCAGTAACAAAAATGCACAATACTGATTAAGAGTCTCAGACCAGATGCTCAGAATAAATCGGGGAGTGGAATGGGTTTCTCAGAGAGGTTGTGCAGTCTCTATCCTTTTAGGTTTTCAAGATCCAGCTGGATAAATCCCTGAGCAACCTGATCTGAGCTTGCAGATGACCCTCCTATAATCTTAGCCTCTCTACTGCCTTTTGGAAGATATCCACATTATACATGGCAACAAAAGAGAGGAAGGAGAATTTTAGCAGAAATTTTCAGACAAAGATGCAATACCACATGAAGAGAGAACATTCAGTGCATATGAATGAGAAGCTGTGTTTGAAATGATGGACATGATTATACTTAACCTAATGCTCCATTTACTTACGTGCTTTCCTGGTAACAACATCAATGGTGCTGCTGGGAGGTCCATAGCCTGCACTGTTGAAGGCAGAAACATCTACATGGTAGCGAGTGTTAGGCTTCAGGTTTTCCAGTTTGGTTGAATACTCTTGATTGCTCACCTGTACCCGCTGTGCAGCTGCTTCTTTGTCATGAGCAGCCCAGTAACGAATCTGTAAGCAAACCAATTGGAGGATCAAATTTAACATATTTAATCATAAAGAAATTTTATGAAAACTGATGTATTTCTATACCATATATTCTGGATATAAGCCAGCTAAAAGAAATCTAACAGCAATAGCACAGAATTCATTCTACAGGCTGTGATTTTAACCAAGTTGTATATAGGCATAAAGAAACAGAAATAAATGCAGAATTTATTATGTAAACTTTCCTCAGAGTGGTTTAACTTGTTCCCAGCTAAGTCACTAGAAGCCTGGGAGCTGGATAATGCCTTCAAAGAACAGGACTATTTTCTTCTTTCTCTTTTGTTTTTGCATTCTACTCTGAACTTTAGTATTATTTTCTTACACTAGTAGAGACTAAACTCTGATAATGTTTTCAGAGTATTTTGTTTCAAATGTCTTACAAATTTAGCCCTCAGTCATGTTAGCTGCATGCGTAGGTCTGGATAGGTGCACATAACCATTCTCTAGAGTTCTTCAGCTAAATTCAGATTTCATACCACAATATGACATTTGTCAAAGCAGATTAAGAAGAACATGAAAAAACTTAAAATAGTACACAGAAATTCTGTGAGGCTTTTTTTTTTTTCCCCCAAGAACTTGTTCCATCCTACTTTAATTCATTATGCATTACAAAGCACCAGGTGAAAACAGTGTAATTGCTATGGAGTGATGCCATTCCATACAGTCCCTCACATACACAGGGTCCTATTCTGCATGGCCTTGTGAGATGCAAATGAGAGTGAAACACTGTCAGTCTCTGAGTTTTGTCTGGTTTATAACAATTTGCATAAGACTAAATTACTGCACCAACCTGAAAGAGCAGAAGGCCGTGCCCATTACATTTTGATTTTGAGTGTTTTCACCCCCAGCATTTCTGCTCAGCTTCTGCTTGACTTCATAATGATTTTTGTGTATGCTACATGAGGGTGTTTTAATTTTTTAGGAAGAAGTTAATATTAGTAAATTCAGGCTCCAGAAAAAATCTTACTTTCTAAGACATTATTGGTGATATGAAGTATCCTGTCATCTTGTCTTTTAAGTAGTAACTGCTTTAACCTTCTTTTCTTCTGACATTAGCTGTCCATGAAAACTTCATTTAAGGAAGAGGTTAGAAGAACTGATAGTTTGTCAAAGTGTTAATATCACAGTTCTCTTCTTTACAAGAAGCCCTTGTTTGTGAGGCTTTATTTTCTCCTATTTACATTTAAATTACAATATTTAATAAAAATATTTCTTTCTTTTATCTTAGAACACATGTTATGGCTGAATGAGGAGAGAAGCAGGGGATTTAGCAGGGGATTTCTCTTCACCTACTTCAAATGTCTTTGGACATGAGAACAGCATCACTACACAGAGATTACTGTGAACTAAATACTTCTTGTAGCTTGTCTCTTGTCAGTGTTTGTTGCCACAGTCCTTCCCACAGTGTTACAGGTTACTCACTCTGATTATTATAAATGTGACATCTTAGTGGCCTTTGTCACTCTTTCCTGCTGCAGGGAGAATCCCACTGTATCTGCAGACCCAACTGGCTTTGCTTTTTAAGTTCAGCATCCACACCTGATTTTTGGCAGGCACAAAAAGATAATCTTCAGTTCTGTAAATGTATGTCCTGCACTCTGTTTAGAAAGTATCAGCCACTAGCATCCTAAACATCAGTTTATTGTAATTTAGGCAATCACACTCATGAAATTCCAGCTTTCCCGAGTAAACAGCCTTTACCCTAAAACGAGCAACGATTGTGCACCCAATCCATTCTTCAGGCTTTTCCAGCAGGGTGGTAACCTCCACATGATGAATGGTTTCAAACTGGCATAGATCTGAAACTGTGACAGCCATTTCAGCTGAAGGTCTGATAATGATCTTCAAGTCAGAATTTCTTTCATATGACTATACTTAACATACTGTTGTAGATAAGCTGCTCTTGTTGAATGCAACCAGCTGTACACCAGAAGGTGTTAGCTGTAAGTGGCTGACTCAGGTGGGAGAGGGTGTGTACATCAGGAGCTAGAGGACGTCATGTCTATCTCAGTCTCTAAGTTCAAACAAGTTTCTAGCCTGCAGCAAAAGGATGCCTGTGAAGTTCTAGGTGGCCAAAAGTTTATTAACTATGACAGGACCAATGGTAGCTTTGCTGTTGATTTTAGCTGGCCATTGAAAACTAATCATTTAATTTTTAGTATAATCTATTACGTTAATTAAGTAACAGTTTTACCTAAAGATAGAAAACACATTTTATATGAAGGTTTTATTAATCGTGGCATATTCTGGAAGCCTTTAAATTCCTCCACCTTGCAAAGCTTTTTACAATCTTAATATTCATTTGCAGTTCAGGGATGCTAAGGGTGTAATACAACAGTAACATACAGCATCAAACAAGACAAGCGAGAACAATGAATGAAAATGCAAATTACTTCACTGAGAGCACATTATGTTTCAGACAGAAGTAATATAATTTAAAATTTTAATACAATTTAAATCCCAAATACCATTGTTCTTGGCTGCAATGTTGTGGACTTTACTCCTATAGTGTGTGAGCTGTATGTCATGAACACAGAAAGTTCTTCTTCAATATGCAGCCATATTTACATATTTGGAACATTGTAACAACTCTTGGAAAAGAAAAAAAAGATTACTTCCCTGAGAGCTAAGAAAAACTACTATCTTCTTTATACTGTTCCTATATTTCTGACTTTATATTTAAATAATTTCAAATTCTCTTGAAATAATTTGGAAATTTCTTTCTTGACTCTGGGGAAGTGATATCTAGAATTAACGGCCCCATTGCTTCAAGAGGTCACATTCCCCCACTCTCTTTTTCTTAAAGAGCTTATACAGTAGCCCCAGAAAGTCTGCTTATTCCTGGTGCTCTGCATTTACTTTGTTAGGGTAATCCATAGGCAATGAATCCCCAGAGGACACAGAAGGGGATTTCAACCAAACTCTAGAATTTTTGTGGGAAATAAGCCAGTAGTGATTCCTGTGAAGGAATGCCTTAGCCATCATTAATTAGTGCAGCCCTCTGTGCTAAAATCAGGGAAAAACCTGTTTTTCATGGTCCTCTCCTCTATTCAAACTTTAATATACTGAAGCTGTTTCTGTAAGTGTCATGAAACAAAAGCTTCCATATTCTTGACAGTTTTACATAGGACTGACACTAAAATATACTTTACTCGTATTAAGAAAGAATACTGATAGCATATTTCAGTCAACAAGAGACACTGGTGGTCAGTAGTGATAAATTTGTTTAATAAAATAAACCTGTATCTATTGCATAGAAGCAGCATGAAATATGGATAGTGTCGCTGGTGCTGCACGCACTGCAGAGATGTGGCTTTTAGCAGTCTATTGTAAGAACTCATAAATCTTAAATTCTTTATATGGATGGAGATGGTTTTCATACTTTATCTCTTCTTTAAGTGTGAGCTGAGGATACTCCTTTGTAATGGCAAAATGTATCAGCTCACACTCATCACCATGAGGGCAGTCGTGCTGACAGTATGCATTAGTGTCAGGAAAATCTGACTTCGCCTGGTGTAAGAAGTGTTGTGTCACAGGTGAAATACCTCAGGTTCTTTGCTCAGAGTACTCCCACCTCTTAAACTCTAGCATTCAAAAGTCAATTATTCAATTTTCAATAAAGACCAAAACGAAACTGAGAAGGTGCTCTGGTGAATGATGGTTTCTACTAACCTGTGTTACACCTGAACAGTAATTAAAAAGATAACTATTGTAATATTTATTGAGTCCAATAGACACAGAGCCTTCCAGAGATAGTCACTGGAATTTTATAACACAATTTGAGTACTCCTTCCACCACAACTTTTGTTGCAGCTTCACAAAAGCTATCTGTGGCCTTAACCTTCCAGAACAGTCCTCTCTATTTTTGCCCTGTCCTATGCCTCCTTCAGGACTCATGGGAGTTCTGATCTTCAGGAACATAAATCTTTCTTTCTATTCTCAATGAAGAAGCATGGGCTTTCTTTTTGCTGCCTTCCCCTCTACTAGGATGAGACTGGTGATTGCCCTGGGGAAAAAGATCTCAGAATTAATATCTTATTGGGAATTGTGGGGCAGTAATTTGTGACTATCAGTCTGCTTATCGTCTAGCCAGATGGAAATTTTTTAAATAGTCCTGATAATTAGGAGATTATCTTAGAAAAAGAGGAAAAAAAAAGAAGAAATTCATATTCTAATGTAGCTGTTCACTGTACATGTACAAGCCAGTTAGTTCATGCTGGATTGGTGAAAGTGTATTTCTCCAGGAATATGTGGATGAAATTACTCTACAGCTATCAAAACAAGGCCACACCCCAAACATCCACAGTCCATGTAATAGACAATCCATTTCCAGGATATCCCACCTTTATAACAGTTATTCTCTTTTCAGACCAAGGATCCCCCCACATTTTTTTCTGATTTTTTTCCTTTTTTTTTTCTATTGACTGTTCTGTTCACCCTGGTCTTTCCTGCTAAATCCTCTCCCCTTCCTTCTTCCCCTGATGTCCCCTGACAGCAACTCAGATGTCTTTATGTAAAATAAGGTAAAATTTAAAAAAATGGCCAAGCACGGGTTGCCTCTGGGCATGTTCTCCTACCATGTTCTTTCCACATTTATCATTGCCCCTTCTGCTTTACTACCCCATTCCCTACTACAACTCTGAACATCCATCTTCATGGTCTATCACAACTGCAATCCTAATCTCTATCAGCACTCCTTGTTGCTGCTCTCTCCGCTAGAGAGTAGCTGCCACTTTCCCCCAGGTGCCACTCCACATTCCCAGAAGTCCACTGGTGTGTGCCTGGCAAGGGTGTGTTCAGGTTATTCTGTGTGCAAAGGCTCCAATTTCTGGGCAGACTGTCCAGCTCGGGAGTGCAACACTGCTGCAGGGCTGTTCTGGCTGAGCTCGTAGATCTCAGCTATGACCATCAATTTGTCCATCCTATTCTAGCTGCAAAATCCCTGTGAGACACCAAACCAGTGGGCTGCTTTAGTAAATTAGGAGTTACCATTGATATTAGTATCTTAATTTCAAACCCCAGTGTCCTCTGCTGGTAATTTTTAAACTTTGTGTCTTTACTGCATAAAGTCAACCTTTACATGGGACACTATTCTTGTTACAGTATCACAAAAGTTTTACATAAATCTCATGGAGACAGAAACAGAGATCGGGAAATATAAAACAAAGTACTACTAATTTATTCATAGATTTCAATTATAAAAATACATTCAATGAGATTATTCCTCATTTGTATGTATTTATTTTGGAACATACAGGGTATCATCAAGTGGCTGAAAACTTAAATCACAAGGCAAGTCACTAACAAACTAAAGACCCAAACCCCTGTTCTGGGGTGCAGCCAAAGTAAGCAGGCTGTACACTGCAGAGTTCGTCAGTATCCACTCTGCATGGATGATGTTAAGCCTTCCCTGCTGGAGTACTAAATGGCTATTTCCCATTGCACCCAGCCTGTGGTTGTTGTCCTCTCTGCAGAAGGACAAGAACAACTTTTAAGGGTAGTACCACTGAGATGGACCAGATGGAACATGCCCCAAAGCTCTTTTTCATGTGGAGAATAGAAACCATCAAGAAAACATCACTGTCTTGCACAATAGCAGTGTCTCTGTTGTACTGGATTCCAGGCATTTGTCAGGTAGTCCCATTTACTATAGGATTTGTGGGTGAAATATATTAATAACTGATGGTAATTTAAGTGGGCCAGAGTTAGTTACAATTTCACATATGTGTTGACAATTACACCCCTAATTTAATTTCAATATGTTTTAAGAAGCTAGAGATAGGCATTCAATTACATAAAAGAGACAACAGTCTTTCATGAAATAATGATGCCTTTTGTCAGGACAATAGTGCAAACACACATTTCTTAACATGTTTTAGTAATGAAGTACATAACACCAAAAATAATCCGTTTCTCAAGATGCAAAACCTGCACAGAAAATGCTAAAGAGAAGCAAACCCTAAGAGACAGAATGCCAGAAGAGGAATCATTGTTGGATTTAACTACTGACAGTAAATGAATAAGAAGATTGACAGTGTTGCTGCTAAACTCACCTGATATCCTTCCACAGATTTATCAGAAACATGGTGCCAAGAAACAGACATTTCAGAAGACGACAAAACTTTTACACTCACATCTGTAGGTATTTCAGTTGGAGCTGGAAGATGAAACATATGTTAAACATTCAATCTGATCCTGTGGTATGGTTATAATTTTTTACAGGGACTTCTCACTTTAGTATTTTATATTATTTTCAGTATTTGATATAATTTTCCTGGTACCAGTGAGCCAAGAATTAGTCTTTAATCTGGTTTTTCTTAAGCAAACTTCAAGTCCAGTGATGATCTGTCTGGAAAACGACTCTATAAAAACAAAGCAATGATCCTGTTACTTGGCTCAGACTATGTATTTTTATGCTTCAACAGATTTCTTGCTGAAATTTGTGTAAACTTGTAACAGCCTTTAATAAACAGAATAAAGCATACAGTGATCTTCTACTGAATGAGACAGCAGCTCACATATTATATACATCAGATTTTTTAAGTTAGTTGCACACAAACACTCATGTATGTCACTTAGTCCTAATGATACAAATCTTTTGTGACAGCAGATATTAGATACTCGCTGTCCAGTGGCACATACAAACTTGAACATAGGTGTGAAATGATCCAAAGCACTCTTCTCTAAGATATACATCACACAGTTGATTTTGTTTGTATTCTTAGTTCTGAACAGCAGCCAACGCAGAGTACAGACCATTATAATGGGATAGACTTCTATCCAGGGCTTAGAATACCGAGGTCTAGTTTCATTTCACTGCTGCTTGAATTTTAAATGAGGTAAGGAATTAAGAAAGGCATAAACTTAGCAATGTCTGTAAAAGATAAAGTTTTCCAAGCTAAGAAGAGTTCTCTGTCGTGAATCTTTTGAAACAAGTTGCAACAGACAGGCATGGCAGCCCTAGCTGAGGAAAGCTTTCATACACTTAATCTTCCAACTGGGCATCCAGTCAACTATGCATCAAAACAGCCACTGTAAAGAAAAAAATCAGTAACATCTCTCATGAAAAGTATCCTAGGTAACTAAATAATCTTATATGCAAAGTTACCTTTTGTAATTGTCTTTCAATGGCTGTTAATAATGCAAATATCTAATTAAGAAATTATACATTATTACAAAATTGTTTTCACAATGACAGGAATTTAGATAAGCAAGAAGCCTGTGTACTCATTACTAGCAATCATTACTCACTACTAGCAATGGCAGATATGACTAGCAGTTGTCAGACATGGAACTTGGCTTATTACACGTGGGAACACAGAAATTCCCCAGTCACTGAAGTGAATAACAATGCCCACAGTTACAACTGGAGAAACATAGATCTTTTATAGAATACACAACTTGGTGGATAAGTTGTCACTATACTTATGTATATACGGATATTTATACATATCTGTATGGCATATTGCATGACCATATTGCTCTAAGATTCCTGTAATACCTTTGAGAAATTGTGTTGTCTAACAGTAATAATATCACTTGCTGATTCAAAGGTACAGAAGTACAGGTGGAAGAGTTGAGATCATCTAATCTATTCCCAAATCACTGTCAGACTCTTCTCTATGGTATCAATTACAGAGCTTTCCAAAAAATTCATACTGAAAAGTTTCAACTACCAGGGCTTTTGCTGATACGGTACTCTAACAATATTTCATCTGCTCATGCTTCTTTATGAGCTGCAAATAATTTACATCCCTATTTGTCATTTATGTTCTATAAATATTTTGCAGCCTCTCCTGAGCCAGAAAGATGGTATCAGTTGCTTTCCTCCAGCCTTCTAATTCAGTAATTCTACCAATAAAAGGAGAAATCACATGGTCATCACAATATGTTCTCTTCACTGAAAATATAGTGGTCATCATACAATTATCTTCTAAGCAAAACTATACAAAGTTCAGGCTGGCAGCCCATAAGCACACTACAAGGTATGGAGGTGATTTTGTTCAAGTCCTGATGCCAGGAGACAACTCCGCAGAATGCTCTTTGGAGTAATTTCCATTACATCTCTTGGAAAAATTCCTTCTGACCTGCCCTGAAGTTCCTGGATTGGATATAGGCAGTAGTCATGGTCACAGCTCCATGCAGGACCTGTGAGAACTACTGGTAAGGTTTGTACTCTTGTGCTTGAAATCAAAGAAGCAGGTTGACCGAGCTTCTATTTCTTTTGCAGTCGGCATCTGGCATTTAACCACAAATGTTTTTATCAGTGTCTGGCCTTTGCTAAAGTCTGTGTTAGAACATCAGCAGCCACTCAAGTGACCTCGTTATCTGGAAGTTGGCACTACTGCACATTTGCTTTTCCTCTGTCTTTTTGAGCTACTAGGCTCTACCATGTCTCTGAACTTAGAGACCATACAAACACACTTGCCACCCCTGACATGGTATGGATAATCCTAACATAAACACATGGGAGCTTATCAGTCAGTTGTCAATAAAGCTTCTGAGCAAGGATGGATACTTAAGTGCTTTTTGGCGGATACTGCTTTCATTACACCATAGCTATTTACTAACACATTTATACAATTGCAAAAACCCCCTTTCTGTTGCTGCAGCAGCTGTTGAAGATGATTTCCTAAGGCACACTTTCCTGAGAAAAAGTTAGTATTAACCTCATCAGCCAGCTTGGTGTTGCTAGCTTGAGTCCTGAATTATTCTGAGAAACAAAAGGACTCTTTTATCTTTTCTCTGTGTGTGGCCAATTTGTGTGTGAAGTTCCCATTAGTGCTAATGGGAACCATGGACATAAATCTTCCATAAAGTACACAGAGTACAGAACAGAATCGGAAGTGTCAGAATGTGGCCCTGTTATCATACCCCTCCTCTTGGCTCTTTGGTCTACATCTGTTGACTTTGTGAAGGAGATTTTGCTCTATGGAAAGAAAAATACTAGAAGTTCTTTGAGTTTCTGGCAGAAATTAATAAACTGCATTTTTTTAGAACAGGTTTGAGTGATGATAATGCAATTAAAGATGTTGTATATATTTCTTCTGATTTAATGTAAACTTTCTTCCAGTATTTTCTCTTTTCTGCTAAGTTTGGAAATGTCATTTAAACTTCAATCCTAAAGATCACAGCATGTGAAATAGCTACAGTAAGAATTAAGAAAAATATTTTAATGGAATGTGAAAGAGATTTCTATTGAATTACTCACTTGATGGCTCTAAAATGCAAACCAGAATAAAGAATGTAACAGGAATAATTTATATGAGACTCTAAACATGCTGGAAGTATAACTAGATAAAATTGAGCTATCATTTCTTCACAATTTTGGGCTAAATTCTGATACTGATCTACTAGGCTTTAGTAGATCAGTATCAGAATAATAACTAGTCTGTTAAGAAGAAAAAAATTAACCATATGTCAAATACATGTATTAAGATCACAGAGACATTGCTGAATAAAGATGTAAATGTTTTAGGCAACCACTATGAAAATAAGAATTTCTCTTTCAATATTCTTAAATCATTTAACAAGCTGTGTGAAGAAGAATCTTGCATGCTGCTGTGTATTGTTCATTGACAGCAAATACAGCCAAGTGCTCTGCATCACAAAGAAAGCAGAACGTGGAAGTTGGCTATTCAGAACAAGTGTATCGTGTGAGCAATGCACACCCTCCCTGCTGAAGATGTATCCTCCTAAACAAATCAGCATCAAGGACCAGGTTCTACTGATCTGGCCCCTCAGTGTAAAACTTATTTGGAACATTTACTCACCATCCTGTGCTGAATAAATGACAGCAGTGAGACTAAATGGCCCATCCCCTTTGTTGTTAAAAGCTTTCACTTTTACTTGATACTGAGTTGAAGGGGGCATTGATTCATCCTTGTGGACATATCGGCCAATTTCAGGATTTGTAACTGTAACTCTTCTCCATTCTTTCTCACCAAATGGCTTGAAGGCCACTATATAACCAAAGTTATTGCCATAGTGGTATTCTCTTGACAAAGGCTGTAGAGACAAAAAATAAAACATTAATTTTTGCTAAACAGCTAGGTCTAGAATGAAATATAAATAATGCAGAAAGCATTGATATGTATATTGTAAAAACACTGAACTAAACCTCCCTTTTGTCCTGGTTTCCTTCAATGGCTTGCTCCCAACCCCTTTAAAAACAGACCCTCTTAGATCTGCAGCATTAGCATATTTGCTAGGAAAACATTTTATGATCTTTTTCCTCATCTGAACTCAGTGCAACACACATCATGCTACCTCCCACAGAAAGAAACCAAGAATAATTGTGTACTAAAACAGCTGTAGCTAAAAAAAAACGACCTAAGGAATGAGGCATAGCAGGTATGTAACACAGCCATACTATGCCAGTATATGGGTCCACATACATGTGTATAGATATTCCTGCAAAAGAGAAAGAGTGAAGAGAAAATCTACGGGGCTGGCCCAAATTATATTAATTTACTAGAAGTTTGTCACCTAGTCAACTGGCACAGCTGATGAAGAAAGATGGACACACTCAAAGAATGACTCATCCTACCACTTTTCACTGATGATGGAGGGGATTTAGTTGCTGATTTAGACTACCCAGCTTCTAACTGGTAAATCTTTTAGTGAAATGACTCCCACTTTCAGTATCAGCATTAAAGGTACCTATCCAAAATAGTTCTTAAAACAGTAGCTAATTTCCTATACCTAGGAATACTGGAAAATATGAAATTAGGGAGGCAATCTGCCGTTAAGAATTCTTCTTCTTTTACCAAAGCCCTACATCCAGTGATTCCTTCTCAGTCCATGGAGATTTTACCACAACTATTAGACACTGCACCCAACCAGCCAAAATCACATCATTCATCTGTGCATCACGAGGTTGACCAGAAGCATCCTTTGAAAATAAGCTTCCTGCATCACCTTTTTCCCTAATGGAAACCTCACAGAGATGAACTAGCTTATCTTGAGGCAAAGGTCTTGGAGCAGTGACACTGAGAGTAATTATTCTCCTTAGGTGTTTGCCCACTACTGCAGCACTTCAGCCAACATGTGTGGAGATATTCTGAGCAAAGTTTTATGAAAATTTGATGTACCTCATCTTCTTAATCTATCACTGTAACTAACTGCTTAAAATAAACCAGAATTCTATCTCATATGCCAAAGCAAGCAGCCTGGATGAGGCCCTAGTCTCAGAATGATTGTCAGCCAGAGCAAACCTTAGAAAGTCAGGACTCAGGCTTAAAAATTATATTCTGGAAGGTCTTATATAAAGTATTAAAAGCAGCTTTCCCTCCAATGGCTGCATGTAATAAGTAGGTATAAGTAGCTGCATAGTTTGTAGTATCCACTAAAAACTTTGAAAAGAAAATGGGAAACACAAATGGGGGAAAATGAGGAAAAATGGGCATGCCACTCCCAGCTCTCCTTCTCAGTTCTTTCAAAACAAGACTTAGAAGAGCTTTGATTGCATCTCTGACTGTCTCATTCAACCTGGGCTTATGAATCATAGCGAAAGCTGAAAAGGGGTTGGCAGCAACATGTGAACCTGCCATACATTTTGTTCTTCTCTTCTTAATTAAGAAGTATTTACAGTAGCGTATGCAAATGTCAGCACATTTGGGGGAATCAATATACATTTTTATCTTAGCCTTACAGATAGATATATTGTTGTCTGTCAGACAGACTCCATGAATCTACAGCCTCTATTCAAAAACGCTTGCTAGACATAGCATAGGAGGTTCTTGGGAAATAAATACTTGAAGCCATGCTTAATTTGTCTGACTAAAGGAGCTACTCGGAACAGATGTGAAAAGCATGACATTAGGTAAGAGAAATAATGAGAATATAAATCTCCCTGACTGTACAGGAAATACTAAAGTGGTCTTGTACTTCTGATCTTACATTAGTCACTATTCTCCTGGTTGTATTTTCTTTGTTTAGTTTGGTAACAGCCACGTTACCACTATATTGGAAATGCCATGAGCAACAGTCTTTACATGCAATGCAAGAAGCAGCTCTGTAGTTTGTTGAAGTTTTTATAAGAAAAGCTTGGGAAGTAAAATAATCTAGGTCTTCTGTACCTGTCCATTGCACGTGTTCTTTTGCTCTTCAAAAATAAGAGAGCAGAATTAAGACAATTAGGACACATCTACTTCCTAACCTATTATTAGCGGAACTAAGATACAAACTTTTCAGTATATTGTAACAGAACTGTGGACCTTCTTTTTCAGAAGCTTATAAATCTTTTCTTCACTGCTAAAATACTTAGGAAGACTGAACAAATATTTTGTACTGAATTAAAAAACAACAACAACCAAAAAACCCCAAACCCCAAACCCCAAACCCAAACCCACCCAGGAAAGCCCAAATCTGGTAGTTCAAAAATATGGCTGGCTATTTCTGTATCATACGTGAGAACTTTCACAGAGATATGACCAATCCTAAGTACAAAAAGGAAGGAAACATGCATATGGATTAAAATCTACACATTCATAAGGAGAATCCCTATACAACAATGTATGCTGTTGGAATTATGACATCTACATTACTTCTCACAAGAAATGCAGTCTTCCTAGAGGTAATTCAGCTGCCACATTTGAAACAACTATTCCCCAAAAGACACAAATGGGATAATGTGCCTTATACATCTCATAGCCTTATGACAGTGAACAGAGAGGTCAATAGAAAACAAACTTGGTAATTTTTTCAAGCATAACATAACCATCTTTCTTTGCCAGAGGTAATGCTGCTGTCACTCCGTTTTTCCTGGATACTGATAGGCTGTGACATGAAACCAACAATCTTTTTTTTTCTTGATTTCTTCTCCCTAGCTTCCCCAAATACCCTGCAGCAGATTTCAATTCTCTCTTCCATGCTACTTTTGCCCATGCAACTTTATTTACAAACCCTTGCCCTCTCTTGTGCTGGGTTTTGCTTTCCTCTTACTATAGTGCCTCTTTTCCTTTCCTGCTTTACCTATATCCACAGTACGGGTAAGTTTTCAAAACCATTGCTTCTATAGCAGAATGAAGACTGCTTTTTTCAATGCATTATCATAGTCAGTATGTGTTTCAACCTCTTTGTTTTAGAATGTTTTAGATGATATTTTAGAAATGTCCAACACATAAACCCCTGAGGTACTCTCTTCCTCATTCCTTTTCATGTACTTTTTAATGAGAAAAGTCTGAAAACCTATATATTATATACAAATCCTGTTCTCACAAGACCCAGAGACAAACCATCCACAGGTTTCAGGAGGAGCAAGATTAGATATAAGATAGTACAGGTTTCATGCCATCTTGCAATACGTACCATCCATGTTATTGTCAGCTCTCGATTGCTTCCACCCCCTCCTCCAACATCAGAAGGAGCCACATTAGGAGCTAGTGAAACAGAAGAGACATGAAAAATTACTACAAAGTATACAGCAGACAGCTGCAAGGCCAATGAGCACACGTGGCACACACTATTAAAATAATGATGGTGTGCAATCTGCCAAGACTAATGTATAGCTACTGCTTCAGGAAACATGCCAGCTGTAACCATAGCTAGCAATCATTCTTCTTTCTCCCTGTATTATCTACAAATATTTAACTGAATATTCAGGAATGGAAAATTTCTCGTAAGTCTTAAGAGAAGCACACTGTGTATTGTTCTTGTGCTTTCTCAGATGTTGGTATGCCAAGGGCTCAAGCACCGTGGACTTGCATGTGTAATTACCTTAACACACTGTGATCAGTTCCACCTACTTCAATGGATTTACTTGCCATGTGTAATGTTAAACCCATGGGTCTAGCTTTGAAGCACTGGCAGACTAATTGTATTCTAGACTGGTGGCACATGTCTTCTTGATTATCATGTTCAGGATGGGTAGATGTACCTAAGCAAAACTGGCATAGCACTTTATAATTTACTAATTGCATTTTACACTGATATCCTGTGTAATGAAATACGATCTGTTGATCTGTCATTGGTGCACAGCTGGATAAGCAGGATACTTTCAAGGACTCCATCATAAATCATTCCTATGTTGTCATTTCTCTCAGTCTCTTTGCACTGAGTGCGATGGTTCTATTGCTATCCTCTGTGGTGTTTGTGTATTTATTTGCTGTCACTCAATACTGAGGACACACAAAGTACCACTGAAAACTTAGGACATGATAGCGTCCCTACAGGGCATTAAATATGCCTCAGATGTGCATGTATTAGCTACATGCCCTACCTAAATTAATGTGTTCTTCGTATAAAAAAATTCTGATAGGATCAGGCATTTTCTCCACTAATCAGCGAAAATCATAGTGCTCTTGCCCTATGTAAGCAAGATGTTTGCTGAGGCCTTCTCTGAGGGTCAGTTGAGGAGAAACACAACGCAAAGAAGAACTAATGTTTTCAGACAGGATAAAAATATGTAAAAATAAATTTGAAATTGAAATCAGAATTCAGTGCATGGTTTTCATTATTTATTTCTGGCCTTTCTGAAAACAAATTAGTGGAGATCAAGACTAAACAAACATATGACATTTTGAGAGAAAGCTGGGGTTTGTTAACTGACCTTGTGGTCACACTATCTAAGTATATAGCTTTAGAGCTAAGTTAGAAGCAGAGGATTTCTAGAATGCCTAAGTAGTCAAAGAAGATAGACAAGCTGCCAAAGAACAGAAAAACCCCAACTGTTTAAAGTCTAACAAGTCATTCTTTTCAAAAGAATCTTCCTCATTCTCCCAACCATTAAACCCAGGTTTCCCTCTCTGTTAAGAGCAGGTAACTAACTTAGACAACTATACTTAGACAATTACTCTAATGTACCCAGAAGCTAAAATACATAAAACCAGACCTTGATCCATTGAATTTCAAGAAATCACCGTGAAATGTTACTGATGAAGCAAGCTGTTTCATTAAAAATAAAAAACATTGCACACGGTCTTAGCATGCTAGTAAGTTATTGAAATTAGTTATCTACCAGAAGAGAGAGTCCAAAATTGAAAAAGACACTGACAACTCTTAAGTGCAACAGACATTATTTGTCACCCACATACTACAACAGAGACACATCACTGTTGCTGTTTTACACAGAAAAATGTTAGCAATAATAACTACAATATGTGGACATGGCTTGTTGTTTGTTATTTACCTTTTTCAGAATTACATGAAAATGCACATGCAGTTGTGCATACTGCTTCTGTAGTACCCTTGACACTGACAGTGCAACCCAAATCCTACTGTTGCTTATAACAAATTCCAGCTCCTGGCAGAAAACGCACCTGGGCACAGAAGTTAATCTGTAAACTGTAAATTATTTACACCCTATTTTGTCATGGCAAGAAGTGCTGACTGATGCTTAAGAAGACTACATTAACACTTTGCATGGTTTGCCAAAAACCATCTCACAGTCTGCCAGAGCAGGGTGCTCTGCCTGGGGAAGCAGACAACAGACTAAATCAACCACTTCTTGCAAAAGAGGTACATCCTGTTACAAAACTGGAAAGTATGCCATTTTTGGGAAGGCTACAAGATGCCATGAACGTGGCACACTGGAAACTGCAGGACACTATCCCCATTCCACCTGTTAGCATTATTTCTCTCCTTATATGTGACTTTTCTAACATTTTAAAAATGTCTGTTGTGCACCAGGCATTCAAAGCATGTGTAGATTTCTCCTGTAGATTCTTGGGCCTTCAAATGCAGCTCTTGAATCATAAAACATATGGTGCTAGTAGTCAATTTTCTAGGCAGTGATTAACTTTTACTTTAGTATTAAATTTCTGTGGCTTTTCCTTCTCTATCAAAAATAATTTAACCAATTTCTTTTCTTTCTCCCCAGGCAACAACATTTTAATGGATCAAATTTGTCTTTAATAAATGTTTTGAAATTTACAATGCAAATACATTTTATTTTGAAAATACTATCTAATCAAAGTTGTGACCTAGCAGGTGTAATTGCAAAAGTTAATTTTCACACTTTGGTTTTCCATTTTTAGTTTCAAATCCCAAGTCATGGGAAACAATTGTAATGAAATCTAGATTGCAAGTGCGTGCTACTATGGGGTATACAGGCCTTGTTGGATACAGACTTTATGCAGTGATACATTACCCCCTAGAACACTGCTGTTATCTCCTCTGTACAGTCAAACCAGAATGTATTATCTGGAATAGTAACATCTAATTCCTCATTTTGGAGAATTCATTTTATAAAGGATGTGCCTGAGCCTAACGAATGTCCTTAAATATGCTCTGAGCTATTAACACTGAGGAACCAGACTGATAAGAGAGCACGTTGTGTTGGATAATGTCACACATGTGACGTGGAGTAAGAAGACACCAGACCAAACCTTCAATCACGGAAAATTGGCATTATCCAGTAGAACACACATCTTGTAATGTATTCTTTAGTTAGAATACAAACAAATGGCAAATGGACATTTTGCTTGTTAAATACATGCATGTTTTTTCCTAAGTCCTGAACCACAGTCCCAAACACACACAACCTGACTGACAGATACAGTGGGGGATCTCTGAAAGATACAGTATGATTCTGTTTTAGCAGTGCAGACAAATTTGCCATATCATGACCGTTTCTTTTCTGTCTGCTTTGATGCTATCACATCTTGATAGTTTGGTACTTGCTTACCCCAATCTGTAGTAGGGGGTGGCTGAAAATATATTCTCTGCACTTGCATCTTATAAAATATTTTTTTAAAAAACAAAACCTAAAATTACCAAATTGGTGAATAAAAATGTAAAAAAAAAATTAAAAAAACTTGATATTTTCTGTTTACGTACGAGCGCCTTCAGTTCTAATCCTCTGTGACGGCATACTAGGTTCTCCTGTCCCCAAGGTGTTTGTTGCTATTATCCGGAATTCATATTCCATCCATGGAATTAAATCGATCACTGTAGCAGATTCCATATTTCCTTCAATATCTGATGGGTCTAAAAAAAAGATTAACTGCTTTAGAAAACAGCATTTTCACACTTAAGTCAGCAACAGTGTGGTTGATTGCGACAAAACTTGCACTATTCTCCAACCACACATAGACAACTAAAGGAAACCTGATGTTGTACATTAGGAACACCACATTTTACAAGGAGTACTCACAGCAGTGACTGGGAATATGGAAACTATGAAACTATCTTGGATAAACCCTTATACACTTTTAAGTTTTAACTGGATGTGAACTAGTACATGTAGTTATGAGATTTCCTTAATAATTACATATTGTAGCTGTAGAATTTCATTTTACCTACAGACAAATGCAATGAGAAATCTGTAATGCAGAAATAGTAAAATAAAATTTCATTATACAGATAGGCAACGGCTAGACATGTAGGGTTCAATCAGTTGATGACGAGTGGTTTATAAAACGTGGTCCTAATTTGGTACACCTAATTAGTGAGCATGTTACAACTTGCTATCTGGTTCTGATCAACAGAGGTAAATGTTCTTGTAATTCCTGTGAAAAGACTTGTTATTGTCATAAGGATGAGCTTCTTTATCACAAATAAAATGAGTAACTCATGACTGTCTGCAATTCACAGACAATAGGGGTTGTTTCTGTAGCTGTCTGCAGCTACGGAAAGAGAGAGGATTTTCATTTGTATACAAACACGACTTGTCTGTCAAATTAGAGTCTTGTGTTCAGAGGAAGATGAGAACTGAGATATTCTGCACTGGAAAGGCAGCTGATTTGGAATTAAAATATAAATGCAATCCCTGCAAAAAAACAGTGTAAGCACTAGATGATGACACAACTGCCCTCTTCCTAATGATCATTAAATTTTTCATTCCAAAGTGAGGTCCTGAAGGAGAAAGAAACACCTGCCCACCACCCTCCCTCATCCTTACTCAGATTATTTTTCTGTCTAGTCAGTAGAGCTACTGCAAATCTCCCATGTCATCCAAGCTGTGATATAAACATGACATTCCTTCAATGTCCTCCTGAGCTACATCTGATCTCTTAATTTAATTTTGCTGTCCTACAGATTCCCAGAATAATTATGAATGCTTGGCAAAATGAGAATCTGATTCCCTTAACTGGAAAGAGCAACATAAATGTAAATAACTTATTACATAACCCATTCATACATATTTCCATACTGTGAAGTAGAATACACTTCCTTCACAAAACACACTCAGTATTATGAAACCTGAGATGAATGATTTGGTTGGGGGGATAATGCTAGTAGTAATAATAACAACAGTATTTCCAAAATGCAATGCCAAAGTATATTTTCTTGTTTCACACATTGAAAATTAGCAGCATTAACTGATAGCCTAAACATTTGATGACAGATCAGTTTGGACTGTTCATCATGCTTCACTAATATGAAAGTTAACACTGAGTCAAAATGGGAGCAGCTCAGCAATCAAGTAAAAGATTGCAGTGGTGCCAGTGATGGTTACTATGGTGATTTTACCTATTTTGAGGGAATCATCTATTTATCGAAATTCCTAACTGTGGCTCAAATGAAAAAGGAACGATCTTGAAAACACCAGAATAGTTACTTCCAATTTTTCAGAAATTAATAATGTATATCTTCTGTGTTAGAGTCTTTAAAAAGGAATTCAACAATCTAGATTCCTCCCTGTCCCACCCAAGATGTGAATCCCACTCAGCATTCCTTAGGGTAAGATTCAAAGTCTGACTGCATGTCTCAAAGACTATCCCAGTAATTCTGAGAAGCAGAGAACTTCAGAGATGCAGAGAAGTTCATCCCATCATGCCTACAACACTGCAAGTAGGGAATCTTCCTGAGAAGTGAGAAGGGTGGTTTCAAGTCTGCTCTGAATCAGACAGAGTGAAGATCTGAAACCAACACTTATGTTAACTCTTACACCTCCATTTCCAGTTTCAGTAACACACATCACAAAACAAAACAGTATCAGTTGCCATCTGAAATTCTTCACATTTCCTTATTTTTTTTTAAGTGAAAACTAAAGGATGAATAGGAAATAAAATATAATTTATTCTGAAAAAAGCAGAGGTTAGTCTAACAGGATCCTCCCTGCTGCATGTATTGTTACTGAAGCAAATAATCAGTTATTTGAACAGCTCTAATTTCTACATTCATTATTTTTTTTAAAGTTCAAAGAAATCTATTCTACAGAAGCCATTAAAGAAAATATAAGAGATTAGAAGGGGCTGGGGAACCTTCTGGGTTTATTTTCCAAGCTACTTTGACATAAAAAATACCAGTGCTGGCTGATGGAGGCAATTATATCCAATAGAACTACATATACTACATAGTCTGAAAGAAAAATATTATTTAAGGCAGAAGGCCTAGTATTTCTAACTTTTTACTCTAAAAAATGTAATGGATTTTCAGCTCAATATGTCAGTCTATTTCTTACACATCTGTAGTTTCAAGTGACAACTTAAATGGAAGACAATCACTGAAACTATTGATATTCACAGTATTTGGAGATGCTGAGTATGTGATATCTTAATTCCACAGGAAAACACTTAAGTTTTCCTTAATTCATAAGGGTGGGATAATGAAACATATTGATAGGACAATTCTGTATAGCTTGTGACAATGCTAGCCTTCATAAAGCATTCCTCTGAATTGCTCTGCTTAAAAATATTTTAGAATTTACACTTTTATGTTGAATCCTGCAAAAAAATTTATGTTAGCATATCCTGTGCTCAGGTAGGTGTCTCTTTAACTGCAATTTTGTGGCACAACGATGACATCCAGTGGTTAGAAGGATAATCTTATCTACGTTTTCTCTAGGGGTGCCAGTTTTAATGCAACTGGAACTCAGTCTGCTCCCAGGAAAAAGCAGACAATTTTAATCAGCTTTCTCCATAACAAATACAAAAATGAAGACATCCACTTGTCATCTAAATTCACCTGCAAATAAATTTTTACAATTTCAGTAGCTGATGTTGAATGTTTCAGGCAACAAGGAAAGAGGCAAAAAAACCAGGTAACAACTCTGGCCTGTTCTTTTTTGTATTTCTTGATATTCAGTTCAGGCCTTCCAAATGCTGGGAACAAAACTGTTGACAACACACTGACAGGACAGTAAACCTGCAGCAGTCATTAATAGCATCCCTGGTTTCCTTTTACTGTGATTATTTTCTGATTAGCCAAACTTTCTAACCATCATATTTTAAAACGTATTGCCTTTATTACTTCTGGCATTATTCTTACCTGTTTTGGCATCTTTCCACTCTTCAGATAGAAAGGTTTTTGACTGGATAGTGTATTTAGAAATAGGACTATGATTGTCTGTTCCACGACTCCAGGTAAGTGCTACAGCAGTGTCTCTAATTTCTTCTACTCTTATACCTCCAGGAGGGCCTGGAGGACCTGGGGAAAAAAAAAAAAAAAAGATGGTTCAATTAACAAATTAAATATGCTGAAAATTAAAGTTCATCAACTTTTAATACTCTACAGAGTAATTCAAAGGACAGCTGTTCTTGCATTTAATAACTACCAAATAAAATTTCCATGATTCCTGCCTAATCAATATTGAGATATTCTTCAGTGAAAAGATGCTACTTTGAAACTGTTGCTGCTCTTTTTACAAAGCAAAATTGAACTCAGAAAAAAAACACAGAATTTTCCTTCTCAAATTCCACCTAATGATGACCTTATTGGGGGCCCACCTTTCACCTACACTTCGGCTTGTGCCATATAGGCCCTGGGTGCAAGTTATATGGAAAACCTTTTAACTTCTTTTGGAGAAAATTTAATATAAGAGATTTCTATAGATCTCTTCCCATTTTTCTTGGCCTTCATATTACCTCAATGTGGTAAACCCCTCATCAGATTCAAAATTCCTACAAAGTTTTGGTTTTGTTATTATGCTTCTGTTTTATAGGATACACAGTTATCTGATACATATTAACTGTTGTGTAAAAACAGATACAATGCATTAGAACTATTGAAACATATTTTCTACTTCAACATTCAGAGATAATAATATGCCAACATGAATCAGATAATTATCCAACAATCGGATTGAACAAGGCCCAGAGAATATTAAAAAAACCCCAAGAATACCATAACATATTTCTCTGCACTATTTACAGAGAAACCACAGAAAACCAAAACAAAAACAACAAAAAAGAATGGAATGAGATTTCTAGGTCATATCTAAGCTCAGTGTGCCAAATGTATCTTCAGCCCTTGAGCTCTTTATTTTCTCCATACTGCTGAGCAAAAGGACTCAAATGAAATTAACTGAATCAAAAGCATATAGTAGCATATGTTGTTCCTTGGTTTCAATGAATATATCCTTCTAACAAGCAAGCAGTTTCATTCCTTGGACCTCCCTTTCAAGGTAAGGACTGAATACCTCACTGCACATGGAAACAGCTTCTTACTCTTCACAGAGGATGCACAAAGTAGAAGTTGTTTTTAAGAGCTGATTTTAAGATGAGGGTTTTTGGTCAACTCTCCACCCTGGTAACATGCATATTTGCTATGCCAGCTTTGAGGACACAGGTAGGTAAAGTCTGATGAGAGACCCATTCTCCTGCAAGACTGTTCACTTCAGAAGCCCTTAGGCTGGAAGGTATGGAAAGGTTCATCAGTCCCAATAACTTTCCTTCTTTCTTCAAATGATACCTCTTACAGCTTCTCACCTCACCATCAGCTTCTGAAAATGGCATGTCTCAGGCAACACCAAGGGCCATAGAAAAAGGGAAAGGCTCTGTAGGAAAGCTGATACAGGACCTACAACTAACCCCAAGGTTGGTAGTTCATTCAGGAATGGGGCACGGTTCCACTGGGTCCAAATACAGTGGGCAGAGCCAGGTGTTGATATGGCAGTCCCAGGTACCAGGGCAGTGAACTGGTTGCATCCAGGTGACAAACTGCTGCATATATCCAAGCAGTCCATCCAGGAGGCAGCTACCCACAGCACAGGCCTGAAGCACATCCAGGAGGCAGGGCCAGTGACAGATCTGGAAGCAGGCACATCTGTAACACAGCCCAGTGAGGGCAACTCAGGGCCAGTAAGGCCTGTAGGTGCACACAGGGGCTGCAGAGTCTTCAATGTACTAACATCATTAGCAATTTAAACAAGATCACATAGAACAATCCATATGAACTGTTAAATTGTTTTGTGGACAGACAAAACATCTTCATGTGCCTGCAGTGACAGTAGCTATCCTTTACCACTCCCTCGATGAGATGCTCTGGAACACAGCTTTTTGTTTTCATACTTTGCTGTTGCCTCTTCCTTACCAAGGCAGTGAAACTACGATCCCACCTTTGTCATTTTTCATAAGATATTTACTCTTGGCCTGGTAAGATGCTGAGTTTTACATGGACAAAAAAGGCAGCCATAAGCGGAACTGTGTCCATTGTATTAAAATCCAAATTTTGAGAATAAAATGAATGCTAATTTCTTCTACAACATAATCTCTGAGCAATGACTCTATGTCCTAGGTTACAATGTAAGATGTAACCAAAAGCATGTATTCTATTATCATCTTCACAAGCTGTTGAAGCAGGTGGGGCAGTGTTCGTTATCTCCTACTCATCCTTGATAACTCCCTCCGGCGACTATCTCTGTTTAATGGGCAATCAAGGACCCACTGCATGACTCACAGAATTACATCATCCCATTGAGAGATGCTCCGCCCAGGGGGGAGGAGCCAAGCATTCCCACCTGGATATAATCTGGGGTTTGGAACAGCACAAACAACCCTTAGCTGCTGGATTCTCAGAGGACAAGAGCTACTGTTGGACCTTCACGTGAAAAACCAGACCTTTCTACAGGATCACTGTTTCAACAGGACCACTTAATCTGGACTGCCACCACCACCCTGACTACCAGGGTGTCAGGTTGTACCCTGACTCTGTCAGTGTTCTTGTACTATTGCATTTATTTTTTAATTTTCCTATTAAATTATAATTCTGACTTGCTATCTCCCACTGGTTTGTTTTCAAACTAGTACACTGTAATTACTGGGTTGGAAGGGGAATCAGAAGCTTGATAAAGCACCTTGTCGCTCTTTTAATTTTTAAAAGGAATTGCTTCCATAATACTAAGGCATATGAACAGATCCTACTCTTTTACTTTGCAGATGTATTCTGTAGTTTCATCACTTACCATATTTGCTTTGACATTTTATCCAAAACTGATGACATTTCCCGGGCTGTTAATACCCAGCAAAAATTAAATGCAGAAATCTTCAACTGCACAACAACCTGAGATAACAGAAGTTCAGAACCACGGCACTGGCTATACTTCAGCTGCTACACAGCTCTATGGTGTAACTCAAATGTTGGGCAAAACACAACAGCAAGGCGACTCAAAGCACGAGTTATATCTGCTTTGAGTTGTCAGCAAAACAGAGCATTAGCACTTCAGAATGTGTTATGCCCACAGGCATAAAAGAGAGCAAAATGCCCAAAGGACATTAATTCATGCTGTTAAAATTTCACATTGAAACAGATCTTGTAGGATATACACTATATGAGCAAGAACAGCATTTTGAGACTGCAGTAACTCTTAACAGACATGAATCAGATAAAAAACTGAGTGATAAGCTTAACCTCAGATGTCTTGGCTTCTGTAATTTGAAAACTTGTAAACCTTTTAATGTAGGCCTAGTAATATACACAATAATTTAATCTATACAGCTTTATGAAAAATGAGAAGTGACTTAGAAATGTATCCAGGGGATACATTGAAATGACCCTTGAAATTATTTTGAATAACAGACACCAAATTAAACTATGTAAAAATTACTTTAACATAAGGAAAATACCCATAATCAAAAAATGCTTATTGCTTTTCAGGAAAACACATGCTCAGTTAGATCTCTAAATGTCTGCAACAGAATCAGTACCCTGAGTAGACTTTCACGACTTTGCATGTTTATGCACTTCTCATTTTAATTTCTGCCATCTGTTGATGAGAAACCACATATCCTAAACAATCAGAAACACTCTTGTCTTGGTGTCTTGTCTGGGTGAAAACCAGACCCATTTCTATATTACCTGGAGAACCTTACCTCTTACCACGAGGTCAGCTGAAGCTGAGGAGTTGTCCACAATTGTCTGAGCAGTGCACATGTACCTCCCCGCGTGCCGCAGCTGAACGTTTTTAATCAGCAGCTCCCCATTGGATTTAATCTGTCACAAAAACAACACAATGAAACTGGTAAACATGCCTGTGCAGCTACATGATACCTGTCTACAGATCCCTCCCAAATGATTTACAGTGGTTGCTATTTCTAGAAAGTGCTTACTTTGAGAACAGATCACCCTCAAACATACATCTGATTTATAGGACAGCTGTTGAAAATGTCCCTTGTTTCCTGAGGATCTGCAGCTCTTTACTGGGCATGAAAAAGCCAGACACCTTAGTAAATGATTATTAACAAGTCAACATTTCCCTCTTACTTTTTGAAGCCCATATCTGAACATTAAAGTGAGTCAAGAATTTGTTCATAAACCACAGTCAGATGATTTTTCTGCACCATTACTTGCTTTTTTAAAGCACATTGGCAGGATGGCATGTCATGGAGTCCTACTAACAGAGCAGATGCTGTTTGGCTCTTCCTTTTTAATCCTAAAGCAGTACCTGAGTTTTTATCTCAGAGAGGCTACAAGCACAGGCTAAACAAAGGTGCACCAAGACCTGCCCTGTACCCCTCTGCCCACCCTTGCTGCTGAGGTCCCTGTCAGGCTGGACATGCTCTTCCCCTGGCTCAGTTCTCACTGCTCCTTGGCAAACAACAGGAGCCCCAGGGAAGCAATTTACCATTCAACAAGGCTCATACGCTCATCATCCCAGACCCTAATCCCTCCTTAACACTCTTCATCAATGCCAGACTACTGAGAAATATGCAGCCATGTTTTCAGATGGCTGTGTGGTCCACTGGCTTCCTCTGGCTGTACAGAGAGGCAAACAGAATACAGTATTTTTGTCCTATGACATTTCTGAGTAACCAGATGTGCACCCGTAAAACAATGAGTAGAACAGAGACCACTATGTGCACCACAGCTATTCCTAATGACAAATACATTTTATGTGAAGACTTTTAAGTGTTAAAAAAATAACACACTTGAAATAATTTGCTTATCCATCCTGCATTTTATTCCAGAAAAAGATTGCTAGGCTAAGTCAATGGGTTATACATGTGCTAGTCTTAAAGGGATTCTGCAAAAAAACCAGATGTTCCTTCCAAAATACATCTGAACTTTCATGGGAGTAAAAGCGTTACAAAAAAATTAACAGATGGATTTATACCAGCCTATATCAATACGGGCAACATTCAGATTTCCTAATTCACTGAAAATTGTTCAAAAATGTAACTGGAAAAAACCCCAAAAGCAAACATTGATATAACTTACTGCAATCCATAGACATTTACATGCAGGAACCAAAGCAATTCAGATGCAAAATGGTATGTAAAAAAAGAAACTGCAAAAATATTTGGGTCTAAGAAGTGTAGTGCTACTGTCATCGCAGATTCTGGGGAACAAAAAAGACCTTCGAGACAATCTCGAATATTATGGGCTGTATCTCTGCATCTAGACATTCAGAAGAAATGAAATAAAGCTATGCCATACAGTTTATGTTTCCTGATTGAAAAAGATGGGGAAAAAAGTAAGGTTAAATCTTTTCCAAATGCTCTGAAACTAGAATGAGAGTTTATAGTCTATATTTAGGGGAGATTAAAATACCCAGATAACACTACCCTTTTACTTTCCAGACTCCAGTGAGGATTTTGGTTGCCAGCTTCAACTTCTGCTGGCATAAAATTTCAGCACAAACTGAAATCCGTTAACACCAATTTTTTTGGTCCAACATAAGAATTCACATATTTAAGAAATTACTGTGGTAAATAAATGGATAAAAGAAGAATCAAGCACGCATGAAAGAAAGTGCTTGATTCTGGCTAGCAATATTTCAGCTGATTGCCTTAGAGGGCCAGCAAGAAAGGCAGGTTACACTGTACCTTCTCTCATTTTGAGTGACACAAGTGCTGTTAGCAAGGATCAAACAGATCAGCTGGATCAGTGAACAATCCTATATTCTTGATATATTCCAGATGATTTCTCTCTTAGTTATTATTAAACTATGTCCATGTGTACATATATATTCACATTTTTCACTCAAGGCTAATATGACAAGGCTTTTAATTTAATTTGTCAAAGTGCATGCAGCCTATAGAGATGAGGTGAGTCTGGGATAGTGTCTTTCCTGTGCTCATGCCTCCCCAGTTTATGCATGAGGACTCCAAGGAGACAGCATCCTTTGAAAATCTGCTGGAATTACTGCATAAGTGAACACTGTCTGGCTGCCTGACTAATCACATGTGAGCCCTACATGTGTGACAGCAATGCTGTCAACAGCTTCCAGGGAGAAAAATCAGCCAGTGTCAGTAGCTCTATGAGAACAAAGAAGACAGCTACCTGCTCCTCTGTCCTCTAAAAAATTACAACAAAGAAGCTGCAAAACATCAAACTATTTGAGTTTTCAGTTCCTGTTTTTCCTTTGGTTGTTGGTTTTTTGGCGTGTGGTTTGTTTTCTTTTAAATTCTGCTCTTATTTGTTTTGGTTTTATTAAAAAAGACAAACAGTTCCCTATTTGACTGCTGTGTATAAATCCTGAGTTCATTAACACTAAACATCATTCTAGAAAGAACCACAGTGCCTGTGATTCTCTGATCATTGCTTGCATTTTTTTCTGCAAATAAACATAAGTAAATGCTGGGCAAAGCAATAAGGTTTAGAAACAGAACTGAATTCTCATAATATTATTATTACTTCAATAAAAATTAATTAAAAATTCTTAATAGAACCAGTACTCATTAATTTCTATGTTAGCACTTTAATTAAAATACTTTGTTGTATTTATTAATGATGTGCCCATATACTTGCTCAAACAATAATTCCCCTTATGGGAACTTGGTTTTATAACTTAAATGATGAAAAACAGATGGAAAAAAGTAATAATCTAATAATTTTAAAAATCATCAACACATAGATATGGTGTTGCATCTTGTCACTTCAGAAGCTCTCCTGGAGCTAGGTTTTATGCAGTTGGTAATGAAGCTTTCCATACCTCAGAAGAAGCCAGAGTTCTTGGTGGTAAAAGAAGAGCTTACCAAGCAAATAAAGAGCACAGACATCAGCAAATTCTGTCCACAAATTAGATATGAATGTACTGTATGTTTTCATTCAAAAACCTCAGCTTGGCTACGTTTAAAAATGCCTTCCTTAACTCAGAGAAGACTGAATCACAGACTGGAAATAGTGATAGCAATACTCAGGGATGTTCCAAGGATATCTGTGGTTCACCACTCAGTATTTAGCAGGTTTTGAGCAAATACTTTCATCATATAAGCCCTAGATTTATGATTTAATAGTGATGTCAAAAATAGCATTCTATGACCTATTTCTGATAGTCACTGTTTTTTTTGACCATCACCTTTGCCAGTGCACTAAATTTCTGAAAGCCATTGGAATGTGCCCCTGTGCAATTAAGTCTAATTTACAGGAATCTAGTATTTTGATTGAAAGTGGTATCTATCCACTTCTGTTGGGCCTTTAGAGACAATAAAGGAACTTCTGTTAATATAAGACTTACAATCCCTTTGTAATAAGAAAGCTAACTTGGCAGAAATAGAAGAACCTAGTAAGCAGAGACAGAATGGTTTTTTTTGATTCAGGTTCTAAAATCAGACATCTGAGCTTCAGCGTTGTTTAATACACAGTAGAGGTAAAATGGTAAGAGAATCAATAAGAAGTAATCTGAAAGAGATGGTATTCTTGGTGAGGAGATCAGTTTGTCCAAAGCTAGAAATAATTTTAAAAATCTTTTTCTACTATCTGTACCTTAAATTATTAACTGTAAATGAGATCACGTGAATTGGTTCAATCCTGTCAGTAGAGAATTGGCTGTGTGGTTGCTACAACCAGAACAGATAATCCAACAGCTGTTGAGGAATGTTAATGTACATGTGGTTGTAGATGTTTTCCTGATATTGTCATCAGAGATAACATGGGGACAACACCACCAGTGCAGCTCTACTGTCTTAATCCTATTCACCTGAGATCTTGTTTTGTTTTATAAGCCATAGCTACAGAAAAATAAAAAACTCAGCAGGATAATGATCACAGTCATTCCCAATAAAGAAACTTTTCCTTCTGTGAGCTATATTTATATGTAAAGGATATACAGTTTTAATTCTACGCTTGACATGAGGACTGGAAAGTATTTCCAACAAATATATTATTCTTCTCCATTCAGCATACCACTGAGAATTCCTGAGGACACTGTGCTTTGTACCAGCGTCCCTGTGGTACTGGGCCTTGTTATTTCATTTGCAACAGCAGAAAAAGCCTAGGTATTTGCTCACTTATGCTCATGGCTCACAACTTTATGGCTGATGACGAACTTCAGAATACACTGCAAACTACATTTCTCTGAGTAGTGTTCACACCTGGCTTTCTCAGCTCCTGCTACCTAACTAGGGATGGTACATGAATTTTGGTAGCCTGGTAAGTCTCACAAGCACATAAATGTTACAGTCAACTGCTTTTGCAGAGTATTTTTTAATTCTAGCACAGAAGTTGGCAGGTCTTCATCTTCTAAACTAATTACAATTCTTTGTGCTTTACGTAGTTTCCTCAAAGGCTTCTGTCAGAGAAAACTGCTTGTTGGCTTCATCCTCAGAACTGTATCTTCTGCTTTCCTTCCCCTCCTTGCTCTTAACCACCGACTCCATCCATCTCATTCCATGTTCACTAGGTTACTATTAGGCCATTGCCTCTAAGTATTACTCCAAACCTAGCCAAAATATGTGACTTTCAGCTCACTCATGTCTAAAGCACTTCCCTAATACATCAAGGCACTGAAAGCAGTGTGTGGAGACTACCCTAAGAGTTCTGGAACTCTCTTTCATTAAAAAAAACCAGTAAGCAGTTAATTTGGTCGGTCATGCTTCCTCAACAATCACTGCTACCTTAATACATTCAAAAACTGTACTAAATGAGCTCACTACAACTCTGGCTTTGTTCTAGTTCATAAATAACCTCTTCTTCTTAATCAGTGTGCAGCTGAGCTTTCCTATTTTGACTAACCTGATTTCAACAAGGTGACTTGTTTAGTGGGTGAGGGAAAGGCTGTGGATGTTGTCTACTGGACTTTAGTAAAGCCTTTGACACCATTTCCCACAACATTATCCTGGAGAAACTGGCTTCCTATGGCTTGGATGGGTGGGCCATTTGCTGGGTAAAAAATTGGCTGGATGGCCAGGCCCAGAGTGATGGTGAATGGTGCAGCTGGGCACCAGTGGGGTTGCCCAGGGCTCAGAACTGGGGCCAGTCCTGTTTAATATCTTTATTGACAATCTGATTGAGGGGATCAAGTGCACTTTCAGTGAGTTTGCAGATGACACCAAGTTGGGCAGTAGTGTTGATCTGCTGGAAGGAAGGAAGGCCCTGCAGAGGGAGCTGGACAGGCTGGATCAATAGGCCAAAGCCAATTTTATGAGGCTCAACAAGGCCAAGTGCCAGGTCCTGCACTTGGGTCACAACAACCCCCGGCAGTGCTACAGGCTGGGGGAAGAGGGGCTGGAAAGTGGCTCGGTGGAAAAGGACCTGGGGGTGCTGGTCGACAGCAGCTGGACATGAGCCAGTGTGTGCCCAGGTGGCCAAGATGTTCAATGGCATCCTGGCCTGTATCTGAAAAGTGTGGCCAGCAGGACCAGGGCAGTGATTGTCACTCTGTACTCAGCACTGGTGAGGAGGCACTTTGTGTTCAGTTTTGAGACCCTCACAACAAGAAAGACATTGAGGTGCTGGAGTGAGCCCAGAGAAGGGCAACAAAGGCTGGTGAAGGGGCTGGAGCACAAGCATGATGAGGAGCAGCTGAAGGAACTGGGGGTGTTCAGCCCAGAGAAGAGGCTGAGGGCGGACCTTAACACTCTTTACAACTACCTAAAGTAGTGAGGTGGGGGTTGGTCTCTTCTCCCAAATAACAAGGGGAAAAATTGTCCATGGAAAGGGTTGTTGGGCATTGGAAAAGGCTACCCTGGGAAGTGGTTGAATCACCAACCCTGGAGGTATTTAGATGTGTATATGTGGCACCTAGAGACATGGTTTAGAGGTAGATTTTGCAGTGATGGGTTAACAGTTAGACTCAGTTCTTAAAGGTCTTTTCCATCCTAAACTATTCTATGATTCTATAATTATGTCTAAACATTTTACCCCAATTCTTCAGTTCTCTTGAACTTTCTATTAATTCGTGGTCTACAGCTGGAGCTAGACTACACACTCTGCAAGGAGGATTAGCAGGGAAAGCAGTGAAGAAAAATAAAAATTAAAATCCTTGTATATTTTCTGCTGCAGAAAACAGTGGAATCATAGAATCATAGAATAGTTTGGGTTTGAAGACAGATTTATACAATAAAATTAAATGTCTCCATAGCAATCTACTGAAGCAGGAGCATGCAGTAGAATAACTTTGTCTATCCATGTCCAGCCAATGAACTGCAATTTAAAATCTTTTACAAAAACCAAGGAGGTATAAATCTCTACTCCTCTAATCTGTTTTTATAGTTCAACTTGTTCTTTGTTTTTTACAGAACCATCAGTTTTGGAGAAGAAAGAAACAAAGTGTTTTGGCAAACACTGTCTCCAATCTAGAATTCATCTCACCTCTTTCAGAAATCTGTAGTGTGAATTTTGGTATCTGGACTAACCATCTTTAGCAGTTAAACAATGAAACAGGCCCTTCCCTGTGTATTGTACTTAAATGAAAAGTACCTGTCTGGCCGTGTATGTTCAGAATATTATGAGTGTCATCCTAGAAGACTGTGAAGCTTTCTGTACTTCAAAGAGAGATAAAGAGGAATAATATTTGCATAAGGAAAAAGCAAGCTTTTGAGTATTCAGAGAAGTCTACACTACTGCAGGTTAACCGCATGATAGCTGCAGGGATGCAGAGCTGCTTATGCACAGACACCTTGGATTCAGAAGCTACTTCAAAGCTGAACAGAGCCTGAGCTATGGGTCCTGCAAGTTCTGTGCTGAATGTATTTGTCTGCTTTTGTGCCATGTCCCTGTACCTATGAACACTGGAGAGAACACTGCAAAGTCAGAATCCACACTTCAGAGTCAGTGTGGAGTCAGCAGGGCTTAATTCCTGCTCTGTGGCAATCATGACACCGAGGTGTGTCGGCATCAGCTTGAGAAATGCCCCCTTCATATGAGAAAATATGAGGGGGTAACAATCCAGTTGTCTCTACGACAAAATTCATCACCTGGCCTTACTGTATCTTTCCATCACCACTTACTCTTTGAATACTTAAAGAAGAAAGGTATTTGCAAGCAGATCAAGTTTCTGAACACTTGTACAGCAATTCAACTTAACTTATTAATGATAAAATGGTGATAAAAATATCAGGGTTTCAGGTTCCCTGATACTGCTTAAGACAACTAATAAATAATGTAGCAAACAGAAATACTGCTGGTACAGAAAGCATTTTAAAATGTATTTGTGTCATTGTGTCACTAAGACAACTACAGCCTAAATTTGGACTCTTCCTAAGTCTGTGTTCAAGTTTCTGACTTGAATCAGTTAAATTATGAAGTTCCTTTTCCTGACTATCCATACAAATGGACTAGTGGGACTCAAAAGTCTGAAAAAAAAAAGACTTCTTTTTTGTAATGAACTTAAAGGAATATTCTTATTTGGATACTGCATATATTTTTTTAATATAAATATCTTAAAATAATCTTTTCAGTCTTTAAAAATAGGTGACAAAAAGCAGATCTACAAGTAACAAATGAACAAACATTAGAGTTATCCAGATTACTTGAAGAGCTATTATCTTTTTGGGACTTGAAAAGATGTGATAATGTTTAGTTCCTCAATCAAATAATCTAAGGAACAGCCGTACATAAAGTTAAAAGTAATCAATTTAATACTAAGATTTTGAAGACTCCATTTGACTCTTTGGAAGCTAACCAATTTTTTTTTTTCTTTTTTTCCACTTTACATACTGCTGTCACAGGAAATGAAAACAGAACTGACAAATATCCTTTTGAGAAATTAATTTTAGCACTAATGTAATGCAAATTAGCTTTGCCTTCAGCAATGATGGAGATACCAAAGCTTGCATTTAAAGAAAGAAGAATTATGCAGGTGTTTACATGAATTTAATTAGCATTTCATTATGTCTATATGACAGTAATAATAGTATTATTTTGAGAACTGAATACTGTGGCTCTACCGAGTTTCAGCAACTTGATCTGCATAGTCACATAAATTAATAGTGACATTATCAGAGGGAGAGATGAGGATCCTTCATCAACAGGAAATTATAGCACAGAGCACATGTTTCATATACCCATTAATCTTAATATTCACAGTGGAATATCTTTTTCTTTTGTGTTTGTGAAGGGCTGGGTGGCAGCATGTTTCAAGCTCAGCAGTTTGGGCTGCTGCCGTCAAATGCAAACCAGCTCACCCTTTACATCCAAGAAAGCCTGAGCAAACCTGCCACCCAGTGACTTCAGCTCAGAACTGCCAGTGAGAGGGAAACTGGCAGGAGAAAATCCCTTTCCTTGCCCAGGAAGGAGAAAAATCCCTAATGCAAGAATACAATATCAAACGAATAGAAAAGAAATACAGAAAGTGCATATTCCTCTTAATTATATCCTACGTACACCTTTGCATTAGATTTGCTGAATTTGTTAAAAATTCTGTATTTGTTATTATTGAAGCACTGAACCACCTAATACCTAGAAATGCAGACTTCAAATGCAATCTTGCTCTCTCCTCTGGTCCTGGACAAAGACCAAGCTGGCTGTGGAAGAGTAACAAAGGTTGCATTGCATTTGTAAGCCCAGAATTAAGGCTTAGGAATGCAAAACAAGAAGATGCCTCTGCTAAAATAATTTCTACCAGTACTGACAGATCAAATGCAAAAGGAACACAACAAACCAAGAAATATTTTTCATGAAGAAGGATATCCTTCAGGGGTTATACACTGACAAGCAAATTAATTGATATTTAGATCTAAACGACTTAGTTTTAAAGGTCTAAGTGAATTAGGAGTTCAGCTGCTTCTGAATCCTGTGGAGTATCCATCCCTATAATCTATTGAAAAAGGAAACATTCCAGCACAAGATTCAACACCCACATGAAGAGAAGCACCTCTTTCTCTCCCTCTGCAGACCACAGAAATTTTGTAGAGACCAAGGTAGTCTAGGAAAGTTGGGGTAATTTGGTTTTGAAATGAAACACTTCAATAAAGGGTTTAAAATATTGTGGAGATAATCAGAATTTGAGATAAGGAGTCCAGGACCACTGGCTATCTGGAAGATGAAACAGGTGGCTAGGAACTAAATGATGTCAATCTTCTAAGAGAATTACACATTTTCTGAAGGCCTTATTTGGTCCCATATTTGTCAACTTGAAGTGCTTTGCTAGAAAGCGCCCTAAAATACGGATTAAATTTCAGAATTAATGTCCCCTAAAACAAAACAAAACCAAAAAAAATCCAAATTCCTTCTATTTTCATTATTTAGAGGAAACCCCAAAAGTATGTATCAGTAATATAAAAATTTTTGTTCAACATGTTCAACACATGACCCACAGATGGAGGAAGTTCAGGTTCCTTTCTCTTGCACTACAAACTCTTCTGATAAAGCCATTTTTACCTTCCTTCCAGACCAAAATAACAGATTTATCAACACTTTCAGTCTGTTTTTCTGTTTTATGGAACAAAATTCTTTGTGTGACGTCTGTCAGGTAACTAAAAGCAATCAACTAAATAAAATCTGACACAGAGTGATTTTATTTGCTCTTTTACAAGGAGTAAGTTTCCTGGGCCTTTACTCTTTAAGCTCTTATTTTCACTGACACTCAGACTCATTCCAGTCTTTATTGAAGGACAAACTAATGCAATTAGGAGGCAATTCAAGTGTTTTTAAGGTATTCCTACGCATTGATTACTACTGGAGTGTAAATATAAACCTATCAAAAGTGTGACTTAATAGCCACCTACAGGAAATGTTTTGAAAGATGCCGGTGTACTGGAGAAGAGCTACATACTTTCTAATTCCTGAGGCAACACAAAATACACTGCAGACCACCAACTACCCTGCTGCTGAGTGTGGACATAGACTTTCAGGAGATTTATTGCAGAAAGGGGTGTATATCTTTGGGTTTCAATGTTTATCAGCTGATCTTAGCACACTTCTACTGGCTTGTTGCACAAGGACATGTTCTCTCACTGAAAGAGAGCAGTGTGGCTTCTTAACTATGTCTTACAACTCAGCAAATGAGCAGGTTGAGGCAACTCTTGACTCCTCAAAGGGCTGGTTTGTTCCAAATCAGACTAAAATAATTACACTTTAAACATCTTTTCACATGGAGATAAACAGATACTGAAAGCAAAAAAGAGGAATCTTTTGGTCCATGGAAAAACAGGTAATACTGCCAGCCTAGGAGAAGGACTTCTCAGGAGGCACTGGTACATCATTTTGAACACAGAGCTGAAACTAAACATGGTCCCTGGTGTTCCCAGACACTACAACTACCATTAGCAACCTTTTCTCTCCATAGCCACAGTTTCTCTTGGGAGCACAAAAAACCCCCCAAAACAACAGGTATCTAAATTTGAGGATTTTTGTATAATTTAAACCCAGAATAACAGAATAAATATTTACACAAGCAGGCAGCCACTTGGAGGTTGCTGAATATTAGGCAAATCAGCATGTGATTAGACATAACAAGAAAGGATTTCTAATAGAGATACTGATTTTGAATAAAACTGACAGAAGACTCTAAAAACATAACCATACATGCAAATGCAAGAGAACTGTGATTTTTTTATATGATAAAATGAGTGTCTTTGTATTAACTTGTTTAGCCTTCACATAAACTGTTCTCAGTATTTACAGACTGTTTGACTCCTACCCACCATCTGGCCCAGTTTTGTGCCAAATTCCAGAAATATTGATGAGAAAAACATGGGTAAGTAAAACTAAATGCATATGCACACTTTCTTGAGGTAATTTGCACCTGTTTACAATCGGGCTACCTACTTACCAGCTATTTTCACTAATAATCAGAGTGGGATTTATCTGAGGTACCAAAATACTTACAACAATTTAAATATCTGATTTCAGGTATCTGCCTGCAAGTGTCTATGTGTCTGGAAGGTGTCTGAATTGTGATTCTGTTTTATGTTCTTGGCCTACTGGACCCAAACCAACACAGAAAAGACAACTATTCACAACAAAGAAAACTAGGCTTTTATGTATTAAATAAGGATCTATAGTATCTTACCATAACATTCCTTTCATAATGTTCGTGTTCTTTCTCAAAATCTATTACAAAGCCATTTAGAGACC
The DNA here is from genome assembly GCA_013397055.1 of Pachycephala philippinensis. Taxonomy (NCBI): domain Eukaryota; kingdom Metazoa; phylum Chordata; class Aves; order Passeriformes; genus Pachycephala; species Pachycephala philippinensis. The sequence goes on along the minus strand of VWZT01008559.1, from coordinate 476,312 downwards.
AAATAAATGTCAGGTCTAATGTGGGATCATGGGATGCAATACATTGCATGGTAGCATTCTCTCCAACGGTGACATCAACATTCAACGGAGCTAAAGTAATCCTTGTAGCTTCTGCGAAGTTAATGGCAAACATGGAAAATTCCAATAAATAAATGTTTATTCAAATACAAGCTCAGCTCCATAACTGTTTGATCATACATTAAACCACTCCCCCAAACTCTAGTTTACATGTTATTCATACAACTACATTTCAAAGGACCAAACTGAAGAGAACAAAGAAAACATTTTACAACTAAAATGCCTGACTTCTGTTTAGCTGTTTAAATCTCTGAATCACATTAAAACTATTTTTATTCATTGACTATATCTCAACTAGACAGAAGACACATGATGAATGTTACGTGAGCTGTGCTGCGTTTCTTGTTTCAATTATAATATTTCCTATGTTTTAAAACTTGTCTCTTTAATGAATGAAAAGTTCTACTTGGTTAGGCTGAGTCAGATTTTCATTAGAGCATTTCAGGGATTGAGATCTTAATTTATCTACTGAGAAACAATATGATAGATGCATAACAAATTGTGTAAGTAGCTACATGTGAAAAAGAAGAGAAAACAATACAAGGAAAGGAAGAAAGCTGTACATCCCCCAGCAATGTCTCCTATTATTACAGGAACAAAAAAGAAAGCAGACATCTCATGACATTTGCTTGAGCTCTTGACACATACATCAAACTCATATGGCAAATTAGCAACTGTTGTGGAAGGGACTCACTGGATCAGTGAGACTTGTTCCTTTTCTTACAATTATTATCATAAAACAAAAAGCCACAGAGTATCTTCCTTACGCCATGACAGGTAAGATCTGTCCCACCAATATGAGAGTGGTACTAGGGTATCAAAAGTTGGAAGACAATAGCCATAAGAAAAGTTATTGCCACTAGTTAAAAGCTAGGCTTGAGCTTGCTCCAAGAAGCACACTCCATTCCATCATACACAGGAAAACAAAATATCCTCAGTAAGCCCAGTATTTTGTCAATCTGCCTCAGAAGAAAACCTTTTTCCAGATCCTACTCTAGTAATCTAAAACCTGCTTAATACTGAGACTACGAGGATGGCACAACTACTGCCTTTTGCAGTATGGAGCATCTCACAGTGTATTGGAGCAACCTGTTAACATCTGGTCTCCAGGGCCTTACACATGGACTCATGCTTAGGATACTTGCTCCATTCCAGTGTGGTGGTGCCTGTATGCTCAGTACCAATGTCAGTCTAAAAAGCTGCTGAAAGAGTGGACCAGTGGCAGGGAACAAACAGCAAGTGGGCAAAACCATCAGAGTTTGCAGCACCTGTCAGCTTCAGATTTAACTTTTTAATTTCCTGTGGTCATGTGCAATGTCTGAGAAGTTTTATGAGCCACACAATGTGCTTGGGAATGTTACTTTCAAAGCATTCTTCATCAATCCTCATCATTGCCCACAATGTGAAAAGGATTTTGAAATAAGTCAACTGACCTTTCTGTTTCTGCTGTGATATCCTATACTCTTGGTGTTCATTTTTAGATGAATCAGAGCAGAATTTTACAAAATTTAAAATTTCTTTATACTAGTTTATAAGATTTTCAAACTTATTGGGTATTGTTTCACTGTGCGAATTTAGTATGCAAATGTTCTTCCTGATTTTAGAAGATATGATATAAGGGGCTGGATATATTTATTTACATAAACTTGCAAAATAATTAAATGCCTGTGGGTAATATTAACATATATGAAACAGCAGAAGATAATAAAAGTAACTGCAAGCATCAAAATACAGTTTTACATTTCATTTGGTACAATAAGTTTGGAATGTATCAGCCAGAAAATTGCTTTCATATGTTGCTACAGACTAACTCTTCCATTAGCACATCAATATTGTGGCATTGAGCTGTCACATCCAGCATGATTTCTGGAACAGAGATTAAAAACGTATTTGACAAATGACTCTTCTACTATCAGTGGTACTTGATAAGACATAGCTGTTACAGAATGCTGTCCTTCCTGTCTGTAGTCTACAGTTACTTAATTATTTGACATCAGATTTAAAATACACAGTTAAGGATATCAGTATTCAATCAGTAAATACAAATACTGATAAAGGAGGATAATTTAGAAGTGCAATCATATGGATATACACCTTTATCCCACAAATTTTGTGCATATTTCTTTAACAGCAATGGTCTCTTAAACATGCTTATATTACCAGCATCACCACCACCACAACACCACACCAAAAACCCCCCACCAAAACAAACAAACAAACAACCAGCCAAACCAAACCAAACCAAACCAAACCAAACCAAACCAAACCAAACCAAACCAAACCAAACCAAACCAAACCAAACCAAACCAAACCCCGTACAAAACAAAACACCACAACACTAAGGAAGGTCAGCAGGAGTCTCATTTCTCTGAGTCATGGCCCCAGAATCACACCTTAGCATGAGTGCTGAGCTACCAAATAGAGTGAATTCATTAAAATACGTCAATTTAATGTATCTTATTTAGTAATCTCTTATGGAAAAATCAACCCTGAAAATTGAGATACAGTGTTAGAACTGGTGGAAACATACCTAGTTTCAACTGAGCAATATGCTTTAAAAGCATCAATTCATTTTTAATGAGCAATTAAATTAGAAAGATGTAGAACAGCTTGAAAAAGCAGTGCAATGCTGGAACAAAAATTAGTGATTTTGAATTACAGGATTCTACCCAAAACAAATGAATGCAATTCTGAGGCTTACCTGTCATTTCTAGAACACCAGTGCTATTGGCTTTTCCTCGGTTATTTTCTGCAAAACAGGTGTAGCGACCTTCATCCAGCTTTGTGACATTGATAATTTCCAGGCTCCCATCATCCCAGATACGTATGCTATGGAAAGTGCAAAAAATACATCAAGAGAAATTAGATTTTGTATTAGAAAGCAATGTTTCCTGTAGAACTGTAGTAAGTGAACGAACAAACCACAAACATCATTTGAAAGCTCATATCTAACTACTGGATTTATAAACACTCCTACAGTAAAAAGTATTTAAAGAGACTGTGGCATGATCAGATGTCTCAGATTTCTGGAGCAAGAGAATGTACCTCTATTCACTTGTACTCATTCAAGTATTTTTCTTAGAGTTTTTTGGTACAATTCAATTCTTAAACCAGACTAGGTAAAGTTGGATACCCTGCTAACTGTTTGAATCCATCCTGCCAGCAACATTTTGGCATATTATTTTCCTGAAGTTACACATTCTCCTGTCCTTGAAGTCTGCAAAATGGAGAACTATCCTACAGGATAGATAGAGACGTAAGGCTATATTTTTAAGGCTCAAGTGTTTACTAACAGTCAATACTAACCGGCTCCCATTTACAAGTAGTTCTGTTCCTTTGCTCCAGGAGAATTTGGGCTTAGGAGCAGCTTTAGGCTTGCATTCAATGATTACACGCCCCCCCTTAGCTGCTAGGATTTTCTTCTTCATAGGGTTCAGTTCAAAAGTAGGAGGTGAAGCTGAAAGCAAAAATTAACATAAATACTGCTGTTAGTAATTTTACTGCAAAATAGAATTTGTTTGTAAAATGCAATAAATGACAGAACTATTGAATTGTTTACAAATGTTCATTATTCAGGCCAGTGAGAAAAATATTAACTATACAGAGATGTACTGGGAAGTACACGGTAATCTAAAAAACCCAGGAAAAATCATTACATAGTTCTGTGCTGTGTTACACTAGAGGTTTCTTCCTATTGATTTCCGAACTTTCATCTGAGTTCAATCTAACAAGATCAAAGTCCACTGAAAGTTCCTCCCTTTCAAAAGGCCTTTTGATCAGTCCTAATAAAATTCATATTCCTGGAGATAAATTTCTTTAACAAGTTGCTCACTCAATCATACTTCCAAAGAATAGTTGGGTTTACTTTTCAGTGGTTTTAACCCCCTCTAGAAACTCAAGTTACGCCCTTCTTATTCTTTATGGCTTTCTGTTTGGCCAGCTGGCTTTAGGTGCACTCTCAGATGTACAAGAGTATTGACATGACTGTTGTAAGCACCACACTTATGTCTCTGAGGTCAGATCTTTGCTTACTAATTTTCTCTTTATTTGAAACCAAATAAAAGAAAAAAAGCTTTTAATTATTTTGCTTCTCAGCATACCACCATTAATCATGCCATCAAGTGTGTGCACAGCCTGAGGAAATAAGGCTATTATTTAATTACAGAAGTACAGAGCAAAACTCTGACCAATATCCACATCTTACCAACACTGAACTTTGAAAATGCACACACAAAAGTGTTCATTTTGTGTAAACCAAGCTGGTAGTGAGTTCTTAGTAATGGAAGAACAGTGTAGGAAGAAGCATTGTTGTGCAATGGGTTGGGAAAAACAAGAATAGTTTAGTTCTTGGGAAAGTCTGAAGGCAGGTGTGAGATGGAAAGTACAGTAACTACTGCAGGGAAATCTAGGAAAATATGTCATACAACCAGTGTGTCTGCTCTAATGAAATCAGTAAAAACATCAGAAATTGTTTTAATGCTGAGAACTCTGGATCTGAGAGTCAAACTTTCAATAGGATGCTCCTTAGGAAAACACAATGGATTCAACTACATCCAGCCATCAAATGGCACAGCTGTATTGCACACAAACATGGTGACTTGGGTGTAATGGGTTGTAGAAAGCAAAAGCAAAGGCAAAGCAAAGATGAAGAGCTTCAAAGGCCAAGTAAGCGACAACATAGTTTCTTAAAATGCACATTTTGCCTCACAGAGGAGTGATCATTGGTGAGCAAAAATGAAAATGCTTCCTAACCACTTTCGCAAGCTTGACAATGTAGGCTGCAACTCTATGTGCTTCATATAACTTCTACACTATCAGTTCCTCTGAGAGGGAACAGCAGCAAACAAACATCATAAATAAGAACAGAAAACATGCCCCACAAGTTGGTAACTTTATTCCTCAAGCTGTTGTCAAAAACCAGCTAGAGAGCTCAAATAAACCCCATCTCACCTAGACTGAGTGAGAGTTCTTGGCTTCATCCTCACAGGAATCTGTTACCAAACAGTACTTGCAAATGTAACTGCTATCTTACTCAACCCTGAAATAGTAAATAGAGAAATAACCCCACTGACCTACAATCTTCAGTTCAGCATTTGCATAAATAATTCCGTGCATGTTTTCTGCTATACACTGGTACATGCCGGCATCGTCAAAGGTCAGACTTTGCATTCTTAGTTCACCTTTCCGGAACTAAAACACAGAATCAATAAAACAAGATATTAATACAAACCACACAAGATGAAGAATTCACACCCATAAATATGCTTTTTTTTTTTTTTTTTTTCTTTTTCAGTGACATTAGGTTCACTTTTTTTAAAAGGAAGGTTCAGCATCATTCAATACTTAAGTGTCTGGAAAAGTGCTAGCTGAGTGTCAGTACACAAATTTACTCTCCAGTCCCCTGTTATCATATCAATGCAAACACTGCTGATTCAGAAATAAGAAACAAGGAATTAAATTAATTTTATGCACACAAGCTTTGTTATGCCATGCTCACTGGTCAGTACTTTCTGTTGTTACATCATTTTACAACAGGAAAAAGTCAAAGCAAGTCCCAGTCAGGTACGAGTTTTTCAGAAGATTCTGCTGGGACATAGTACAAACTATTCTCTATTACTTTGTTTTAAAGTAAAAAAGAAAAAAACAGTCATCAAAATAAGGTAGTTAAGGTGGGTTATTTGGTAAATAACAAATAGATGTCAATCAGTTTTTGAAAAATCATGTTAATATATTCTGTTTTCTTGTGAAAATCAAGCTGAAATCTTTAACCTTTGTATCTAAGTACATTGGAGTGCATGGAACAGCGGAAGATTAAGAGAATACTACTTAGCTGAAAAGAGAACAGATTAAAGGAAACGTATTTTCTGACTTTTTCCTGTGAAAATGTTTTAATCAGATTTTCTAAAAAGAATCTTTGTTGTGCGCTAAATGAAATGCCTAATTACAAGTTATCTGATTTAGAAACAAATTATACTTTCAAGGCAATTAACATATTTTTGCTATCTTCCATTTGGAAAGCATCTTATCATCACAGTAACACACAGCATAATCTTCTGGTGTACTACTGGAGACTTGCACACTGCATTCTGCAACCCAGTATGCCGATTTTGTCAGTGAAAGCCAAGTTCACTGCGGACCAGCAAGCAACTCACTTGTTAAGTTATTTGTTTGCAATACCGACCAAAGCTAGACAAAATCATTGTTTTTCCTGGTTTAAGCCACCTCCATATAGCAGATAGTGATATCCCTTTCTCTGTCCAACATCACACATTTTTCTTAAGATATACGGTCAAAAAACAAGCCGCCTCATTGTCTTTGTTTGCTTGCCAAGATCAGAGTTACCACAGCTCAACAGATGCAGAGCTGCATCGTGCCCTCACATTCTCTTGGTTTTTTAATGGCTTTTCATATAGTATAAACAATAGAGTTTAAATGCACTATTGAAATGCCTTAACAGATTTTGCCCAGAGAAGCTGTGGATGTCCCAGCCCTGGAATTGTTCAAGGGCAGGCTGAATGGAGTTCTGAGCAACCTGGCCTAGTAAAAGGTGCCCCTGCCCATGGCTAGGGGCTTGGAACTGAACGATCTTTAAGACACCTTCCAACACAAACCATTCTGTGATTCCATGGTTCTAGGACAGAAAATCTACTTCGTTTAAACCAAATACGCAATGTAACAGAATTAAATTATCAAACAGTACTTTAAACTTCTTTTAAACATCACCCAAACATTTGCAACATTCCGTGTCTAGAAAAAATGTGAAAAAATACTGGATATAGAAACACCACTGATAATTTTAAAAATATTCTTTCTTGTCATATCTCCACTGACTCTATTTTGTCTTATATTTTTAATGACACATTCATGTTTAATGTGGTAAAAAGGATTAATTTTAAAGAGAAGCTGATAGACTTTTTTTATCCAGAGTGAAAAGCATTTACTTAAACAGGCCTGGAGAAAAAGGGATATCCATCTTCTAAACATGTGGTCAAAAGTTAAGTTCATAATTCAAAGCTGAATACTAAATAGCCTGAAGAAATAAGAGAAGATTGAGATGAAACTTTAATAAATAGATTTTAATGCCTCATGTAAGTGGAATCAGCAAATATTGGGATCATTATAATTAATTTTCCTTTAACTTTTAATAATGCATGCTTCAAAAAATTGTTTCCATGAGCTAACCAATCAAGCCTGTGTTACCTACAGCTATACACTCACCGAGGCACCATTCTTCAGCCACCTAATTGTTGGAATAGGCTTGCCCGTAGCTACACAAGGCCAGTACAGGTCACTGCCTATATCCCTTTCTGTGTCATTGATATGTTCTACCCACTCAGGAGCAGCTGCAGAACAAAATACATGATGCATTGTAAATATAGCACATACATATTTAATCAGCATTATGTTGTATTAATTCCACTGCTTTTTCCATGATGCTTAAACAGGCAACACAAAGTAATGATGATAACTCAGCAATGCACCAGCACAAAAAAGAAAGAAAAGGTTTTTGTCTTACAACAGAGATTCAAAATAACTGCAAACTATTTTTTACAAGAGGAATATATGGAATTGAAATAATGGTTCCTGAATGACCAAATACATAAGATATCATCACTTACATCGATCTGTAGATTATTCAATGTGGAAATTACTCAGTAGTAGTAGTAGTATCATAAAAATGATAGTTAAATGACATGAAATTGTGCAAAACCATGTACGTACTGGAAGGATCTCCAAGAAATTATTCTCTTGGTCCAGCCAGGATATGTAAGAAATTAATATTGAAAACGGTCCAGCATTTTTGCTTTTGCTAAGCAAACAAACCAATTTATTAGCTTTCCTTATTATAAGCAGGAATAACCTTCCCACACTAATTCTGAGTTTGATCTACTGAAGTTCTAGCACTTAACTGAAGATCTTAACTCAGAAGATCTTCTGTCCAGCAAATGAAAGAGACATAAATCTTCTGAGGGTGGTTCAGATGTTATGTGTGACTTTTTCATGTTATAGTTTTGTGGCATAAACCTCTGTCAAGAAGTCAACTTACTTGGGATGCTTTCACTATGAGCAGTAAGATACAATTTTCGGTTACCAATTTAACCAAATGCATAAAGGGAAGTGACAGAGGGAGGAGGAATAAGGAACTGGGCATAGCTAATAAGAGAGAGAGCTATGACAGAACACACAAACAAAATGAGAAAACAAGAAATTGTAACAAGCCTAATGGTATCTTTTTCCTCCCAGAAGTTGTTTCACTTCAAGTACTAGAAAGTGATTTAATTTACATTATGCCACGTAACTGTCAAGGGGTATATACCAGCTATCAAACCAGAAAAACTGAGTAGTCATTCAATTAATACATAAATATCATGGGTGGCATTTAATGCAAGGATTTTGATTCTGCTCTATTAACTTGAACAGCAGTGTGTGTGGATGATAATACGAATCTCCACTGACATCAAGTGTGAAAACACAGATATTTCCAATGTAAGTAAAAGCAACACAGATCATCAAGAATAACATTTTTCTTCCTACCTTGTACATAAACTCTTGCTTGATGCTTATCTTTTCCTTTATAGTTTTCAGCTTCACACTCATAAAGTCCTTCATCTTCATACTGAATATTGAAGATCTTAAGAACTGCACCAGACATGCTTATCTCAGCAGAGGCTGGCAAGGGTTCAAGGTATTTACTCCATCTGAGCTCAGGAACCGGACTTGAAAAGGTACAGTAAAGTACAAATCAGCATGTTCAAGAACTGGCTGTTAAATTGCAGACTACATAAGGAGCATTTGATCATGAAACACGTATTTTCATTCCCTGAAATATGAAAGCAAACCATGCTGTACAATAACTTTAAAACACACTTACTTTCCAAGAGCAAAACACTCCAGTGTCACGTTTTGCCCCAGGAGAGCGTACGTGTCCTTGAACTTCACCTTGATATCAGCAGGATATACTTTTGCTCCTAATATGAGAAAAAAGATTCTAAGAAAAGGCACGTCAGAAAGTTATACAGCTATTAAAATGTCCACAGTTCAATAAGACTTTTCTTAAAATTCCAGACAAAATTCTTCTTTACACTGGATAAACAGCCTGTCAATTCATAAGGTCTGACTAAGCACTGAACTTTTAGTAGAAGGCACAATTGTTTTACTCAGCAACTAGTTATGTTTCTCTGGATGACAAACCCTAACTTTTTTACAGAATTTCTAATTGCTTTTGAAGCATGATGATGCACTCTGTGTGTGGGTAGACAAAAACCTGAGTCTCTATTTTCAACAGATTTTTTACAGGATAGAATATTTTGAATTATTTTGAATTTAAGCTCAATTTTGTCTCAGTAAGGGTATGAAGGAGCTAGAGCAAGCACATCTACAATTTAATGAGAGCACAGGGATGTAAATGCAATCAAATCTCCCTACTAGCAATCCCTGTAGGAGTCCTCTTGCAGTTCTAGATGAAGATGGCAGTGTGAATACTGGCCGCGGAATATTTGGTCAAAGATCACTAATTCGAAATTACTCAAATTCAATCAGTAATATGGAAAATTTTACAGATAAAAGGGTCACTGAAAAATTGATGATCAGTTTATGAGAATTTAGTGACTGACAGGCTGAAGTGGCAAAAGGGAACTCGGTTCCTATTTGGAAAACATGGAGTTCTCCTGAAGAAACGGTGGCAAATAATCCAGTAACACAAAGCTACAGAGGTGTCTTAGGAGGTTGACCATGAGACACAAAGCTCTTAGGTCACCGTTCGATAGGAAGTTTCATGAGGGGAAAAGGATTTTCCTCTTTCATGGGGGATTTTCTGGGGGGAAAAAAAAGTAAATCCTGAAGCTGTTCATCAACATTTACATGAAGTTTCTGCTTTACAGTCATACTCCTTTGAACCAATGCCAAGACCAGAAAAGATATTGAAGATTTTGGAATGAGATCAGGGGCTTATCACATAAAAGAGATAGGGATTCTGGGGATAAGAATTCTATTCTCAACGATTTGGAAGAAAATTTGTGAATGAATCCATGGAGATTTCCTTCATGAAGTTTTCACTGTGGATGGGAATGATTTGGACCTCTGGAACACCAAGTAACATTGTGCAGTAGCCATTATAACCTGACATATAATTCTCCTTACAGAAAGGAAAGTAGTTATGAATTAGCAAAATTATAATACAAACAGTTAAAATACTGCATGTGCATAGTATTTCCAATAAATACTTACGATCAGATTGAGGAATAAGTGGAATAAATTTACTGAATACACTCTTCGTTATTGAAGGGCTGGACACAAAACATGAATAATTGCCCTTATCTGATGCTTCCACATTTGCTATGTAGAGATTGCCATTCGTCTGTGACACAAATCGTCGTTTGTCCAAAGCAATGAACACTGGGAACTCATTTAGAAGCCAGCGATAACTGAGGTCATCTGGAGGAAAATATTTTAGTCAATACTAAAACCCAACACTATCAGCTATTTAAACCACAGAATACTGTCTGCATATAAATCACTTGACTCTGATTTCTAGGTTATAGATCTTTTTTTCAGAGAGGCAGCTATGTGAGAGAGATTTATACTTCTCGGCAGCCAGCTCATTCCTGTCTACACTGAACATTGGGGCACTGCTGCCGTGAGTGCAGGTTACTGGGGACCTGGCTACAGTGTGCACACCTTGCCCAAGGCACAACCATCCCATGGAGTGGGATGGGATCAGAGAGGCAGCTGGGTCTTGGCCTTATGCAACTGAGAAGCTGGGAAGTCCTCACCAGTCTTGTGATTTAGACAAAACCTTAGAATATTTTAACTAGTAATATGTCTCCACTCTTCAGTTTCTTGCAATGCTTAAACTGAGCATGAAAACGAAATCATTATTCCATTTTACATGGTAGAAGAGATGCTAACAGCCAATTTCATCCCTCATGATGGAACTCCAGATGACTGAGATTACAGGTATAATCCCTGGAGAGCTCTTCAGTAGCTGAGAAAAAGTCACTTCCAGAGAATAAATAACCTCATCTCTGACCCTCTGAGGGTGCTTCTGCTGTTCCATGATTTTAACTGAAGCCCATTATCATAGCAGTTGAGGTGACTTTACTAGGTGGAATGAATCTGGGCCCTGTCCAAGACCAGCAGAAAGTCTGGGATAACACAGTGACATGTACTCAGGTCTTTTGGCTGGTAAACCAAGTCTCCCCTCTGTTATGCAGATTAGCCTGAGTAATTCTAGTTGTAGTATCAAAACCTATTTGAAAATTCAACAATATTCCTTACATATGGTCAACAACAAACATATTCAAAACAGAAACCTAACCTAAATGGTGATTCTCAAACTGCATAAAAGTTATTGTTTAAGTAAATATAAAGGAAACTTGCGACACTAAATATTAATTTGCCTTTTAAGACATTGAAAATGAAGCACTTCTAGCTGAATTACCTGGGTAGTGGTAAGGGGGCTCACAAAGAAGCACTGCTCCAACACCTTCTCTCACTTTAACCTCATAACGTTCCTCGGGTGGAAAGGGATCCAGATCTAGTTTTAAAAAAAGCAAGGGGAGGAGAATAGGGATTTTAACTACAGTAACTTTTTATTATTATCATTATTTTCAGTCCTCCAGAGATTAGTATAGAAATACATCAATACATGGCAGATAGGAACCTGTTGACCCCTAATACCAGTTTTGCTTATTTGTCATTATCAAATTAATTTTTTTTAATGTTATTTTTGTCACCATAATTGTAAATGCCGGGGGAAAAAAAGGTGATGCAGACTGTATCCCCAAGAGTAGTTAGGTTTAAAACATTTTAATGAGTTTTAAGGCACTGGATCTAAAAAGTATGTACAGTATTCTCAGATGGATTAATTGATGAAGTATGTGAAAGAATGTAGGGTTTGTTCCATAGTTTCAGTATATTTGACAGCAAAACAAAATTACAGCTGGTCAAGGCTTTTTTGAACTCTTCTAAATGGTTGTTGACATTTTTCAATCAGTTTATACATAAGCAAAAGAAGAAAAACACTAAAGATCATACATTTTCTATATTAGCTTCAGCAACTCTATTCAGTTGTTTAGAAACAGTGATTGTAGAAAGAAATGGTTTTTATAGGAGATCATTAAAACAGAGAAAGGAAGAAATACAACAGTATAAAGAAGAATGAAAGTAGCCTTTATTTTAAAATATATTTATCTGTTTCCAGCTATCTTTTCACTTCTATTCCTTACTTCTTTATCCTATTATAGCTTATATATTGAAACATTGTATATTAGGTTTCTGTTCAGCATAATTTTTCAGTACACTATCAACATTCATTGCATGCATCCAGTGAGCTGGTAGGCAGAAAACATGCCTCAGACTGCTTTGATTCTATTTTTCTCATCTATTTTGTTTATTGGTTTCATTTTTTTATCCTGTTGGTTGTTCAGGACTCACACCGCTGAAGCCTGCTTTTGGTATAAATAAATAAACCCATAAACTGAATGTTGAAGTTTTCGCCATTAAAAAGAAGTAACAATCTGGCTTTCAATTTTTTTTCTGGAAAATACACTGGTTAAATACAGACTATCAACTATGATATGATCCACCAGCTCATTATAGCTTCTGACTTTCCGTAATATTTGTGGTCCCATAGTCTTGTAAGTACAACCAGAAAGCTGAACTTTTCATGTCTGATCTTCTACAGCAAGGAGTGAATTCTGCTTATGGAGGCTGGTTAAAGACAAGAGGGGCACTAAACCCTTAGTGTCAGGGCACCCAGGGCTTTGTGAACCGACCCCAGTTAGAGTGGATTCCTTTTTTTGCCATCTGATGGAAAAATATATCCAGGGGAAAAGGCAACTTAAGGCAAAATAAAACAAAAATCCCAAACACTGTCCGTAAAATTTTGTGTAAGTCTCCATGTAGTACATCAATTTTTTACAATGCATGTATATGGTGATGTGCAGGTCTGTACATGTACATGTACACACAAGAGCAGCTCACGGCTGTCAAAAGTTGATAGAAATTTCCCCCAGCAGTGTCTCCATTGTAGCCTGGGAGTCGGGGCATACTTTGCTAGCAAGTGCCGTGCCTTCCTCCTGCAGCTGTGTTTGCACTGTGGCAGCACCTGATCACCATATGCCCTCACTCGTGTCTTTCTTCTGTGACTATTTCCCCTCAGGTCCTACCATGACTTAAAAAGAGTCTGGACATTATTATCTCCAGATCTGACTCCATGAGTCTCTTCAATTAATAATTTAACAATAACACACTGGGAAGGCTGTTATGTTATGTCAGCTGAATGCTAAAGAACATAAAATGCTTACAAACTGATTTTGTGTCGATCCCTGCAGACTAAGGCACTTAAGATACTGTTTTTACAGAGTAATTCAGCTACAGCACACGTTAGCAGAAGACACTGCAGTGTAAAACACTGGGCATTCCTAGCTAACCATAAATTTTCTGTATTTTGACATAAACAACAGCTTACATCCAAAACTCAGAGTGGCTTCACTGCTTCTGACAGTTCCAAAGACATTGGACACTACACAGACATATTTTCCAGCATCCCTTGATTTCTCTGGATTATTGATAACAAGTCTGCCTCCCACCATACTGTAGCGCTCCTTTGTTAAATCAATATCCCAGTTGTTGAGTTTCCACCTATTAAAAAAGAAAAGCCAGATTTAAGATTTGGCCCCAAAAAGCAAACCTGGTAAGAAATATGATGTGAAAAATAACTCATAAATTCTAATAAACTATACAGGAAGTTGTTAATATACTTCTATACAAGTTTTAAGTTTTCCTTCAGCAAGAGGCACAGATTTGAACTCCAGAGGTCTTTTAAACATAACAGTGTCAGTTCTGCCTTCTTGGAGATGTGACATAGTTTGTTAAAACATAATTTCTGGCCAAGCAGTAAGAGATGCTTGAGCTGCCTGGGAATAAGCTAACCACTCATCAAACACAGGGATTTTAAACATATCTCAAATAATTATCTAAGGACAGACTGGATAAAAATACATTCCCTCTGCACCTTTAAAGAATAGGGTAAAGAGATATGTTTGTAAACCTACTGCAGATAATGAAAATGTTTTATAAAACATAACGTGCCAGTAAAGTCTGTGCAAAAACTGTGGCATGCTTCATATAAGACCTACCAGAAAATTGCTGGACACTGTCCCCTTAGTTATGGTAAAACCCCACAGCCAATTCACTGAATTACTGCAACTTTCACTTGAGGGATTAAGACAGAAACTGGTGGCCCAGTTCTGGCCCTCACCGATTTCTATTTATTTTAAAAACTGTTAAAAAACACGGAGTGGGAACCAGGACTCATGGTTTATATTTGTGTCTATTACTGTGTCCACAAGAGGGAGCCCAAAACCTTAGAAAGAACAGCCTAGTTTCTATGCACAAATAGTAAGGCTGCAACTTTAATACATTTAAAGATCGTAACATTATTTCAGCATAAATATTTTATTTTTTCATAAGGTAACGCTAGACATTAGTATTTGACAATGAGAACACACATACTACTGTTCATTCACTATTGAAGATGTACCAAAATATGCAGAATTCTCATTTGGAAGTGGAACTTGCAATTGTCATAGAAAGAAACAATAGTAAGAGTGGCATGAACAAAAAAAATAAATCAAGAAAAAATCTAATGAAATGGCATAATTTTAAAAATGCAGAAAATAGCATTTTGATCATACAGAATTCTAGAGGTATCTCTTCAGTCCTGACATACTATATGTCTCTGTTAGAAAAAATAAATATATCCTCTGTTCAGAAATATCTAAGTACAAATGTCCTCAGGACAGGTTATCCTGCAATGAAAATGGCAGGAATAACTTATTTACGTCTGAGATAGAAGAATTTTTGCTCAGTAATGGTTAGAAGCCTGAGCTGAAGATAACATATTGAGGTACAATAAAAATAATGGTATCAGAAAGTAAGAAAAGTGGCCTTATTCTGTACTGCAATTATCATCACACCAGCTATCAGTGCTAATTGTCAGGTCTGCTCCTAGACAGGTCTGGAGATGCAATGCAGTTCTTCGAGAATTATTTTGCTAGTTCAGATTTTGATGAGCCCACAATAGATAAAGAATGTTAAAATTTATTTAGAGCCTGTAATCATCTATAGATGGTGTGTTTGCAGTCTTGCAGACAGCGTCAGGGGAGTCTCTGGACCAACTGGAATGGATGGGGAAGTACATCAAAGGGTATCAAATCTTAGCATATATAATCTCTCCACACTTTCCAAGCATGGCAAGAGGAAACAAGTGCCAACAAAACGTCATGTAGCAGGATCATATTCAAATGGTGGTTCTGTACAGGTAGACAACCTGTTAGCATATTTTTAGAAGTGGCAATGAAGACTAACTAAGCTGTTTTGACGGAAGAATACCATAGTTGATTGTAATACTATAACACATTTAAAAGAATAGCCAGCAGACTTGATTGCTTTTTCTGTTCTAGAAACCAGTCTGGGAACACACATAACTGAGTACTGGGGGCAGGTCATAGGGTAATTTACTGAAATGGATCTTTTTTTGCTGGCAAGAAAGTGTCTATCCTTAGTACAATGACAGCAGTTTTCTGCCTATGATCAGGTTGCAATTTAGTCACAGTCTTGCTACTGACAATCTTAAGTACATTTCTCTTTATACAATAACCAGATAATTGCTGACAAACTTATATGAATGCACGACAATGAAGAATTGCTTTCTGCAATAATACAATTACTGTGAAAGAGGTCATGTGGGAATCTGTATTAAAACTAGTTGAAATGCCTCCTCAAAATAAAGTTTTTCATGCCTTCAGTAGCATAGCTGACACATTCTTGACCACTGCTCTACAACACAGTGGATGCAAAAGCAACATGGGATGTAGAATATCCAGGTTCAACAATCAATACTTCTCCTTTCAAAGTAAAATAGAATAAAAAAAGCTATTCTGAATCAAGAAGAACAAAGACTCAAATCTTAGTCAACCTCAGCCTAAGCTGGAAAGATAGCCTCTTAAATATTTTTAAAGGTCACCTTTTTTCTTTATTTTTAATTTACATCTGGATCAGTATTTCTTTCAAAAGCTTAAAACATTTAACACCATATACTGTTTTCAACACCGATTAAACATTTTGGCAAATCGAATCAAGGTTGAGTCTTACTCAAAAATTGCATATGTCCCCATTTTTTCCTGCCTTGAAGACTATGCTCCAACCTTTTAAGAAGTCAATCATTTAATAACACAATCTGAAATAGCTGCTGAATAAAATATGCAAGATCTGAAAATCAAAACAAGAGATGTTACCTGTAAGTAGGAAAAGGAATCGCGCGAGCTCTGCAGTTCATTGAAACTTGTCCATCTGAAGATTCTTCTGGATAGATGGTATCAATAGGTTGCTCCTCAAAAACGGGTCCGTAACCTTTGTTTCCTTCCTCTGAAAACAGAACAGAGCTTCAAATTAATCATTTTTTAATTAGCAGTCCAACTGAAGACTAATTTGCATCACACCTTCCAGAATCAAAATGTGAAGGCCAAATAGTCACCCAAAGTTAAATTCTATGTGCTTCAGTAAAGCTGGAGCAGTACAGGTAACAAAAGTGCTGTCTGTCCTTCACTGACTCCTGCCTTCTGAGAACCAAAGTAACTCAAACTTTGTTCCTCTAATACTACCTTATGTGTCTTGTCTAATGAAATTAATTATTTGTTACTGTTTAGGCCAAATGTGGAGATAATTAGGAACTGAAGATATGCCCCTCAGAAATACAGCGAGACCAACTCACTTCACAGAGAACAACAAATTCTAATCAAAAAGGTCCACATCCAAAACAACTACCCACAGTTATTCCTGATCTTATAGCCTAATCATCTCCAATGGTCTTATGTATTTAGAAAGAATCTTTACTACCTCAGACAAAAAAAATCCCTTATGTTGGGTATCAAAGCTGAAAATTACATTGTTTCCAGATCACACTTGTCTTTCCTTTCAAACTGAGGTATGTATTAGCTTTCTATAGTCCAAAATACAATTTTAAAAAAAAATCCTACACTGAAAATAATTTCAGTTTGCAAAGTCAAGCACTTAAAGGTGAATAAATGTAAAAGAGGTTTGACAATGAACTTTATTTTTTAATCTTTATCCTTCATTTGTTGATGCTGTTGTGAAGGTGGCAGGGTCTGCCCACCCCTGCTGCATTCCTTTCTCCTTTATCTCCTCCAAGCATACAAGGTTGCTCTTTGAGGTCTAAGAAGCAAGACTAAGAGCAAGGGTGGAATGTTCTGGGAAAATTCTTCTCAGTAAATCCAGGATGTTACTGGGTTTTTTTTCTGTGAAAACGTCAAATAGCATTCTAGGTACAGAATGACTCTGTGAGGAGACAGTACATGCTCCATATAGATCAAATTTTGAGTCAACACAGTTATCTAGTTCTCACAGGTCTCTACTGAGTCTGAATTAACAGTATGGACACTTGTAAGCAAATTCATGGGAGAACAAAGGAGTACATGACTGCTAACATGTTCACTTTCCATTCAAGTTCAGAGCCTTGCTCCAAAACCTAGAGATGCCAGAGATTTGTAAAACGACTGCAAGAATCCTGTAATACAAGGGAAACAAACAAAACAAGCACAGTTTTACTAATAAGATCTTCAGAGATGGCTGAATAATTTAACTCGGACATTTTCAAAAGCAATGCTTAAGGAGGGAAAAATTCTAACATTTTGCAATAGTATCTGTGCTGCCTATAAAAATTTGCTATATGTCTCGTAATTTAAAAAATCTTCTCAGATCAGTACATAAACTGGCAATGTAACAGATGAATGTTCCTAAATCAAATTATGATTTTGTAGTCATGCTCTTGAAAGTCCTGTCTTTTGTTCTAAAACATTTTAGACTAAATTAGACAGTTTTTAGGAAACCTATAAAAGAAGAAACAGTCTATCTATACACCTAAAGAATTTGAATTATGTCAGTGTAAAAATGCCACATATACATAAAATATTCTTCCTGCAGATATCTTTTTTATTGTTCCTAAATTCCATATTCATAGATAGACACTGGATTACAGCACTAGAAGAAGACTGGTTATATATAAAAAGCAAGTTTCCTTTCAACTTCAAATTTGGGGAAAAAATCACCATTTCCCTTGAGGACAGGAGCAGGTCCAGAGGACACTGTTATGCTGTGAGACATATGGTCAGGCAATTTAATTTTTAAAAACTAATTCATGTAATGAGAAGTCTTTCAAAGAAACAAAGAAGAGCAGCTAAAAAGGCAGAGCTTTTGAACAATGGTCTGTTTTCTTTCATATTTTAAAGCACAACATGATATAAAAATCTACATATCACTAGGCCAAAAGAAGAACTAATTTCAGACTGAAAAGGCAAGATTCACGTACTTGCTCAGAGACTGGAATGACCAAGTCAGAAACCCGATGGCATGTTCTGTGCAGTTCTTAAATATGAATACAGAATAACAACAGCCTCTAGCAGCAAATAGCCATATCATATGCAGCTGACTCTTCACCTTAGGACTCAAATGATGTTACAGAGCACTTAGGCATTTCATGGCATGCATTTTTAATGCCGCCAGCACTATTAATTATACTGAGTGAATGCCTGCTTCTCACACCTATCAAATGTGCTTTATAAAGGCACTTCTGCTGCAATCTATTATGAATCTGGTTTCAGGTGTCTGTCCGAGCAGAATAAGATGTGCAGACTGAATGTCAGGTATGGCAAACAATAAACCATTCCTTCTCAGCCACAAGGTGAGTGTGGACCAGTGATATGAAACAGCATATGGGAGAAAAGAGAAGAGAAAGGGGTTGTGAAAAGATCTGCAAGAAATGTTCACACTTTAAATGAAGTACATGTGAAGTACAAGTGAAGTACGACTGTGTGACCAAATTTGGAGAGTGAGGAAGGGCAGACTAAGAGTACAAGGAAAAGCATCAGCTCACTGAAGTTGTGCCTACAAGAAATAGAGAAGTAGGGAAAGAAGAAGGAAATGGATGTATTAGACTGAGGATCTGATAAAGAGCACATTTCCTATGTTCGGGTCCTGCTTTAGACAAGAGGATGGACTATCTGACCTCTCAAACAGTGCCCTATGTTTTGTGATTTATATATTAAATTCAAGCAAAAGCTATCACCTGACTATTAGAGGCATTCTTCAGTGAATTCTGAAAACAAGACTCAGACCTTTCAACAGTGCTAAAATGTATTAGGAAGTCTGTGCAAAGGTCAAGAAAATTTCTGATGAGATCATGGATCCTGTTTAAGAACCATTCCCTCTGGAAGGTGGTCCTGTCATCTGTTCTCTAAGTGACACTTTGCAGCTGAGCAGTGTAATTTCCCCTCTAGGCTTTTCTACAACACCACTCGTGCTTGTCTGACTTCTTAGGCAGCTGCTAAAGCTAAAGAGAGTGGAAATCTATTCAATTCTTGCTTTCTGGCTTAGTTTTCTGTCAGTTTAGTGAGGTGAATTTGTTCACTGACGCAGACCTGTGCCAGTGCAAAGGATGAAATAGGAGCAGGGTTATAGCCTTCCACCTTTTGTGTGAAAGAAGTTGTCTTATTAATTGAACCATCTGAAAGAATTAATATTTAAGTAAGATACACTGATCTGAAAGCCTTACCACTACTTACAGATGCACTACAGAATTATATTAACACACCTTAATGCCCCTGAACAAGCCTGAAAGAGATCATAATACAAAATATCCAACATATTCAGAGAAAAAGTTACCAAAAGGATGTCTGAAAATAATAATCGCAAACCACCTGAGGCAGTTCTTTTCAAGTCATCTCAAGAAATATCTTTCAAGAAAAGGGAAAAGGAAGGCACAATAAAAAGGCTTATTTAGTACATCCTAACTCCATACATACTTAATTCAGGAAATGTCCAACTTTTCCATATAAACATATGGAAAATTTAACTAGCTTTCCATATAAAAATTAACTCACTTTCAAATGGCTTAGTTTTGCATGCTATACGCTCATGTAGAACAAAGAGATTTTGCAGCCCATATGCACTCCTTTTTTATTACTTGGGCAGTAAAAAGAACAACTAAAACCATATCAATAGCTAATCATGCTTGTGTCAGTCTTCTATGGATCTCCCTGCACCTCACATTCTTCCATTTCTGAACCATTTGCTCAGTCAAATGGCCTTGCAGCCTCCATATGCCCTGCTCCCAATTCTCCCTCACCTCCTTCTCCTCTTTGATAAGGAAATTATGCTTATCTGTAAAAATAAAGGTAACATAAAACTTTCTGATATGCCACCATATAGGTCCACTTTTGTGTCTCATTTCCAAAAGCCTAATCACTATCTGTTTTTAGAGAGTGCATTTCATTAATTCAGTATTTTCTTAATATAATTTCATGTAAATTTTTTAATTACATGTAATGTTCTAACTACACTGGCACTAAATTACTCATGACAGGTACAACTTTTACAACACAGCAGACAAATCCTGACTTGATATTTGAAAGATGAATTATTTGAGCAAAGCTGGATATAAGTCACCATAACATTAGTAGGAAGAAGGGAAGGAAGTGATTTGTCAAACTCAAATGCAGTTATTGTGCATTAAAAATGCCCTGAAT
Source organism: Pachycephala philippinensis (assembly GCA_013397055.1). Taxonomy (NCBI): domain Eukaryota; kingdom Metazoa; phylum Chordata; class Aves; order Passeriformes; genus Pachycephala; species Pachycephala philippinensis. The sequence continues at coordinate 455,628 of VWZT01008559.1, read as the reverse complement.
TACCATGTAACCTTCCAGTTCACACACCTTTATTTAAAAACACAGGGAGGGAAATTATTCATTCAGTTCATTATACTACAGGGTCTTATTATCTGTCTTTTACATAGGCTTGTTGCTGACAGGAAGAAGGTTGGGGAGGGTTGGGGAGAGCAGGGTCACTTGGTCAGTTTGTGATCTGAGTATCAGGAGCCTGAGACATGCAGAGATATATGGTAAGAGCATCCCAGGAATGAAAGTTGGAACACTGTGAAAAAGGGAGAATGCAGGTGTTACGTCTATGGTGATTTTTTGGGGGAATGGCAAAGTGGTCTTGGGCTGCTTTGACGTTATTGTGATAAAAGAAGTAGATATATCTACAAAGTTCCTGGGGGTTAACTCTGTCTCTTTGGGTATCTGCCTTCATGTGACTATAAAGTCTGGAGAGCTGTCCTAAATCCATTTACGAAACAGAATATAGTGCTAGATTAAATTTGATACTAAATATGACAAATGGGACCGTGTCAAGAGCTGAAGACAACTCTTGAGTTTAGCAATTTTATATGTCGTAAGAGAACCAAGAAAATGGTAACCCCAGGCAGCTGGCACATTGTGGCTGAAGTAAGGCATCTTACTTACACTGCAGTTCTTCATTTAACAGTCAGGCTCATCACCACCACCACTAATTTTTAATGGCTCTTTCTAGGTTCAATTAATATCTTTTATTTTTTTCTATCAGGTCTATGCTTGGATAGCTTCAGAGAGTTAGGAATTTCCTGGATTGGCACTGATAAGGTGAGGATTGACTGCTGGTGCATTGTTTTCCAGGACAACAGGTTAACAGAGCAAGTTGCAGCAGTCAAAACCTGATGCAATACATTTCCTCTGACTTTTGTTGCTACTTTTCAGCATGGGGAATCACAAGGCTGATATGTAATACACAGGCAGCGAACGCAAATTGAGAAGGAAAGAGCTGATGATCTGAATCAGGACTTCTGTATCATATGGCAGAAAATATGGAGATGGGAACAAGAGACCATTGTGTTTATTGGGAAATGCAGCTACTAATAATTACACATTACTTCACAGTTAACACTTAAGAACTACAATAATTCAAATATATCTGTTTTCTTCTACTCATGGACAACTGCACAGGAAGTACACAGGAAGTTAGTTTATACCTGATACGCAGTGTTATTTTGCAAAGAACCTGAAATGGACCATTCCTGCAATTTGCTTAATTATTTGTAAAGACTACTATCTGTCTTTTCAATATACTAATTCTTACATTTTGCATAATCAATTCTTTATCTAATCTGAATACAGAAAAGTAGAAGAAAACAGAAAATTTCCGAAGGGAATAGCATACAGTAATTTTACAGCTAGTCTTTTCTAGTGATTTACTCAAATGTCTCTCAAATACAGGTCACTAAACCACTTGGACTCTTGTGCATCATTCTGTCTTCGTATGGCTAGTATGTAAAGAGGCAAAAATCCTGTGAATTAATATTGGCTCTTACTTTACAAGATATATCCTTCCCTGTTATCTTACAGGGTAGTTAAAATATAAATTTCCACACAGGAGCTGTGGAATATTCTTTATTTAAGAGTATAAAGAATCTTTTAGATTTTCCCTTATTTATATCGTTATGTTTTTTTATTTTCCTGGAATGTACAAAAATGACACACATTTGGTTTCAGAACAGAATTGTCATGACTGATATAGAGGGTTACCGCACAATTTTGTACAAAGTTATATATATTTCAAGTGATTAATCAGAAATGGTGGATATATAGTTATGCTGAAATTCATTGGGAAACTAGATTAAATGGGAAGCCAAATGTAAGAGCAAGTGACTTCTATGAAATCATTCCCATAATGTGAATTATGTGCAAAAGATTTTTAATTGATGTCTGTACTTTTGCCTTGTTTGCTCTAAGTTGTCTTTAACCTCAATAAATCCTTTGTGGTGGTGCATTCTCCCCCTGTTTTTCCAGGCCACACTGCGATCTCTGAGAAATGCTCGTTAGGCCTTGGTTTTGACAAACAGCACCTGGGCTCAGCTCTTCCCCAGCTTATCAGAAACATGGTCTGCTCCCAGGAACTGCTGCTGTCTAATGAGCTCCTGTTTTCTTTATGAACAGCCTGGGAAACTATTTTTCTTTCCTGAATGGCATAACATCCCTTTTCTTATACTTTCAAGAAAGTGATGACCCAGACTGTGGCCAGGATGAAACACTGTTATGACTAAAGCCCACTCTTGTGACCTATAAACAGCGGTCCAAAATGAGTCCTTTGAGCTCTCCCGGACCGCAATGGGCTGTGACCAGCAAACTCCCTCTGAGCGGGGCCTCTCAGAGCCAGCAAGCTCTCAGGTTTGCTGCACTCAGAGGATCACCAAACAACGATGAATCCTGGGCTGATACACCCACTCCTTGAGGCTCAACTCTTTGCCCACTGAGGACATGCAAGAGCGTCCAGAGTGAGTATTTCACTACCCTTGAGGGGAATTTTTCACAGGTACCTTGCACTGACTCTTTACGTCTGTGTGCATAACTGTGTGCATATGCTTTGGCAAATATGGGAGAAATGCTGCTCTCTTAGATATTTAAGTACCTTAGATATCTAAGTAAGTTGGGCCTGTAAGTAAGGTTAAGTCAAAAGCTGTAAGCTAGATCAAATCCTGCTAAGCACTGTTCTTTTGCTAAGTTAAGTTTAAGTTAAGTTAGACTAAATGTTAAGTGTTATTCCTCTGCTAAATTGTTACAGTTAAATTATAATACAAGTTAGTTAAGTTAAGTGTTGTTCTTTAGTTAAATTGTTAAGTTTAAGGTAAAAGTTAAGTACTGTTACGTTTTAGTGCTGTCAAGCTTTTAGGCCATATTCCTTTTATCCTTGCTCTCACTGTCCTTTTTGTTTTACACACCATCACCCCCTGTATAGTTTTCGGATCATTTCTGTCTTGATTGACTGGATTTTGTTCGTTGCTTTTTGTTTTTCCCTTTTTCCTTGGTGTGTCTTCACTGTTCAGTACGTAGTAGAGTGAATCTTGCCAGCACCCTTTGTCGTGCTGTGGCTTAATATTAAATCTGGTTTTTACTGATACCCTTGCCAGTGATGTTTTTAAGTGATCTCAAACACTCCTTCGTAACATCCTCAAATAAACAACAACAACAAAAGAATAGTGAAGTAATTGAACCTTAATCAAAGAAACAGCTTTCACATTTTCTTTCAGGAATCTGATTCATCACAAAATTTAACCATATAAGTTGATCCAAATGAACACGGTTATGCATAAGTGCATTGTTAAGCACATATTCAAGTCCTCTGCTGAAGAAGAATCAATTCTAAAAACCACGAACAGTGACATGACTATCGACAGCAAGTCATGGTGAAGAGTTTGGCAAAGGCCACTAACAGAAAGAAACTAAACCAGGTAAAAAAACTTAAGTTCCCATCACTCCCACTGTGCATCAATAAAATTATTTTAATTAACATCTCTATTTTTCTAATGAGTCTTCTTCTCTTTCTGTTCCTGCTTCCTGTACACCTATCTATTTCCCTGGCACTTAACACTGCCAAAAGTGTCTGCCCGAGACAGTTGTTGGGTGTGAGTTATCGATCTACCCAACAGTGTTGTATCCAGTTACGCATTTTAACATGAGAGAGGGACGAAGATCTGTTGACATGGTGCATGGCTAGATTAACCTTGAGTGCTAAAGGGTGCCGCACATAAGAGCCTTGGACTCATTTATTACCAGTTTAACTAAGTTGTCAGGCTCCATATTAGCCTTGCAAGACCAGAAATCATTTGATATATAGAAGGTCTTGTACTGTTTTCAAAATGTCAGACAAATGAGGACCTACTAGTGTCTGAGAAGCTCATGCTCAGAAACAAGATGGTCTGGGAACAAGCCAAAGTATTTCTACCTGGCACGCAGGAACATAAACACGGCACTTCCACATTTCTGAGCACTGTGATCACAAAACACATTATGATTATTTATTTACGAATGTCAGACACTCAGCAGTAGCATGAAATGATCTTCTAAGATCCAAGCAGGGACAAGACAGACAAGGTAAACAGGTATAAAGTATATCCATCCACTTCCTATTTTGGAAGAAAATTATTATCTCTCTTTAGAAAATGTGAATTCTGTATGCTGTGATAAACAGCTTTAAATAATGTAGGTTCTAGCCCTCAGTTCAGAAATGCATTTTTGAACCTACTGTTCTGGAAAATGTCCAAGCATGAATAATTTAAGGTTTAGCAGCTTGACTGTTTTTTCACTTCTCTCAATCATATGGGAAAAGTTGTACTTGGCATTCATGGGAAGGATGTTTGCTGAAGCAGTAATGTGTTCATGTTGAAAAAGTTCACGACTTAGAATCACTGTGTTGGAGAAGAGAGGGGTACATCATAAGTGTAAGTCATCAAGATGCTAAAGGGAAACCATTTTCCAGGAGCCAGTCAACACTCAAACAGAAAAGGTAACCACTCCTGCACTCCCACTTCATATTATAGGAAAGACTTAGGTTGTCTTTGGGAAGGCTGCCTCTGCTTTTCTGGACTGAAAAGAATTACTTCTATTTCCTATGTGCCAATGAGGACCTTGAAGAGCCGCATAGTTAATGATGTATGTTCTCCTTTACAGCAAGTTTCAAGTATGAAAAGCTCCAGCCCCTGGCAGAGCAAGTTTCTCCACTTGTGCCTAACAGGGCACAGTTTTTTGTCTTCTCATACTGCCGTGAGGAATGTCAGCCAATACCAATTATTGTGCTTTTAAATACATTCCCATTTGCCTTTTCAGTATTTAAATTATTTAGGTATTTCTTCCTTAAAAACCTAAGTGTTACTTCAAAAGTGACTGAAGAGCCTAACATGTTGTTCTCATGGGAAAGCCAGTGCCCAGCAAACTAGGGATGAAGCAATAGTTATTCTGCACCATCTCCTCACACAAGCCTTCCTGGTCCACATGAAATACCAGCAACACACTCAGAAATTCAGCATGCTGTCTAACAGCATCCCCATGTACTCATCCAAACAACTGCCTTGCACTGAGAGGCTCGGCATCTTACTGCCTTTCTTGCTTTACTAGCCTTCTCTGAAGTTTCAGGTCCTAGTGATTTTCAGAAATTTGGTTGCCCAAAAAGCAGAAGGGCTTTTGACGTTTTTACCCCTGGACTATTGCCTCATTTTGCACGATTCAGAAGAGTTACTAGAGTGACAAGCTGCCTTCTAAGGCATGATCTGACACAAACTCAGGTACTGTCTGGGTCTGCACTATCAAATCCCAAGGTAAAAAGTAGAACAGTTTTATCAGAAATAAATTATCAGAGGGACATTTCTCACTATTGATTCCTCTCATAGCCAAATGTAACCAACTATTCATTAAGCACAATAAAATACAGGGTCTTTGCCGCTTTTAATTAGTCTTTTGGAAGAACAAAACAAGCTGTAGCTGAAAAACAGTCTTCATTCTTTTGGTGATATGTTATTATCCCAAGGGAAGATACAACTTAGTTCACTGATTTATATGGGAAGTAGCAGAGGACAGAAAAGTTTGAAATTCAGACTTAGCAATGGGACATGAATCTAATGGGGAGTCAAATGCAACTTGGAAGTATGTTGGAGAAATGTCAGGGGGAAGTGGAGAAGATTCAAATATTATCAATAAGAGGCATGAAATAACTTTTTCGGCAGTGGGCTGACAAGCACTGACATGTTCCCTGAGGAGTGATTTGCTGCTGTCATTTGCCTTGCACTATTCAACGTGCACTCTGAAAAGCAACCCTTGTAATAACCGTCTGTTCTATCAGTAAGCAGAAGACTGAATTATTTACAGCTTTTTCACCGGTTTATATCTGCAAGACTACATTGCAAGCCCTAATTTATCTGGAAAATAAATACTGCTCCTGTCTCATTGCAGAAGATGATCTCTGCCTAAACCTCTGATGCACTGATTCATGTAATCTTTGCTTCCCTTCAGTTAAGTAAGTGCACATTCACCACTGATGAAAAATGGCCAGTCATTACAACAGTTCTCAACTTCTACCTTTGATTACCACAAAATAGAACTGGCTAAACAAATCAAGGTGTTTACACCAAAGCAAACTAAATTTCTAAAATGTGTTCTATTTCACTTTGGGAATTTTTTTTAGAATTTCCTGCAGTGGGAAAAATAACAATTTGAAAACAGATAAAACCTCTTAGCTTATAGAGTCTCGGAATACTTGTCATCACTTCAGGCCCAATTCTGAACATATCAGGTCAGTGCAGCTTCAGGTTCCTAGCTCTTTGTTTCCCAAATTTTCTAGGTGTTAAAGCCTGAAAGCTCTCAACACTCAAATACATGAATTCTGAATACTTTCAGGTTTTTTGGCTGATATATATGAACTTGGGGAAGCCTATAGGGTGAGACATCTCAAAAGACAATGTATCTGGAAGCTATCAGTTTCCTGGGTCCAGAGAAGTTAATATAATAGTAGGTCTGTTTAGGAAGCATGGATTGCAAAAACCTAGGCCAAAGAGTCACAGGTGAGTTTGCCAAAGGCAATTTACAGAGTAGAACAATCTAGAACTGTGGATCCAGCACCACAGAAGGCAAGGGGAGACAAATATACTTCCAGAGAAACCCTGTGTTTTGTTAAAAGGTGCTAAAGCAACTTCTTAAATACTGGGCTTTCAACATCTGCTCCCAGTTAACTCGTCTCTTCACTCTGGGACTTGGTCTGTCTTATTACTTAAGTGAGAACTCATGATCTTTACTCAAAAACCATTCCCCGTTCACACATTCTCCATTACTGTTGACACTGCCAGCATTCCCCTTGATAACATCATATGTGAAAGGACATCTCCTAGAACTTGACCTGATCACTCTACTTGTGCTCCTTCTTTCTTTTCAGTATCTTTCACTTTTTAACCACATTGAGAACACTTCCAAGCAACCCCTTATATTTCATATTGGTTACTGCAGATACGTATTTTCTGGATACAATGGCATTTAAATTGCCAAGAAATATATTCAAAAGGAAAATTGGCTAAGACTAACTGCCAGCAGCTCTCACACCCATTTGAAATGAGAAACCCTCCAGCAAGAGTCAAGTGCTCAGGCTGAGCAAAGACTGCAACACCCGATTTATATAATCTAGGTGGGTGCCATAAAGCCTAGATGATAGAAGCAGATTTTCTCTCCACTCAAAACGTTATTTAATTATTTATGCAAAGTAGAGAAGGTCCAGGAGCAGAGAGCGTGTGCACTACTCAGCCTTGCAGTAATACACTGGCTATAACAAACACCCTCTGATTATATAAAATTAGGAATCTTCCACACTGAGGGATGGCGCCATACCTTTAGAGATGGTTGTAACTTAACTTTGGCTTTTGATGAAAAATGCAAGCAAATATTTATTCCATACCAGAAGATAAATTAGGAAGTTTCTTTGAAGGGAAACAGCACTATTAGAACCTGCCCTGGATTCACAATCCTTCACACTAAAGACTCCTGTCTTCTTGTTGGAATCTAACAGTGCCAAGAACAGTCCAGTGGGAGATCAAATGAACCTTGCTACGACAGTGTCAGTGTGTACTCACGCTGCATGCAGAATCATGATAGCCCTCTTGGTTCTTCCTGTGTCACTTAGTTGTGACCGTCACAGCACACAACTTTCCAATGCCATTCTAAGGCACTTGCCAGCAGGTACATTCTGGTGCCAAGGTTTTTTTGGCTTCTGGGCACAACGGTGACGTGCAGAACACACAATAACATTAATCATTCGGTCCTGCTGTCAAGAAATTACCTGAACATTTGTTCTCCTTGATTGACTGAACTCTTTTATCAACCAGTGTCCAGCACTTACTTGGCTACTGCAGCTGATTGTTTTGTTTGATGTCAGCAGGTCCAGAGTAAAATCACATGTGTAACATTACTGATAGCAGTTGACAGCCTTTTTTTTTTATTGTTACTTTTTTTCTTTCAGGAAAAACCCAGTATTGAGTTAAAGTGGTGAGTTTAAAGTTTTAATTTTGGTGCTACCAACAAGCCTCATATCTTAACAAAGAAAAAAACCTGTTGAAACACACAGCAAATATATTGTGAAGGTATTGATTCTTATTAGGCATCAGTAAATCCTCCACCAAACTCAGACACGGAGTAAAGAACAGTAGTCAAAACCGTAGAGTAACGTAGTGTTCCCGCTAAGCCAGAAATCATTCCTGTGAGATGTGGACTAATTTCTGTAAGCCAATGAGCTTACTTCACAGTATTAATCAGATTTTTTGACTCAGTAATAAGGAATATAGTCTCATGGCAGTGAAACTGAGGCAATGCCTGAAGTAGTATCCTAGATTGAACAAGTCTATGACCCTTGAAGTAGGGAAGGATCTAAATCCTACCTTGAAAACGACCAAAACATTAGTACACAATATTTGCACTTTTCAAATATCAGTCAAAATTTCAGGCATGCTCTGTTTATGCTAACAGTCTAACTCATCACAGCAACTAAAAACCAGCATTCATTTAAATTGGCATGAAAATCTGAAACAAGCTTTACAAATTTCAAAGTTGTTTGGAACAGTAGGAATTCCACCTTTTCAAAAACCTCCATCGATCTCTTAAAATGGAACTAAAATTTCAATTGCAAACATCTCTCTAAATTCAGATGCTAGAAATATGACTTCAGAATGTTTTCATATTTATGGCCTCACTTCTATTTATGAAACATCTTATAATTGTTAATAAAAACTTGAAGTCAGAATATGCAGAACTACCCCACTGTATTATGAAAACTACCACTACACTGGACTTCTGAAAAATTATGAATTTTAGATGGTGTCAATAATATTGAATTTTGTTTTTCATTATTCTAAGCATGTTGATCTTCTGTGCACAATAGACAATTGATATAATTTTTATAATCTAGAATAGATTTCATTCTGTATATTAAATTAGAACAGACAACCCCAAATTTAAAGTCCAGATCTGTCTTTCTGCAAACTTTTTATTATGGCAGCCCTTCTAATAAGTATGCTTCCTGCCTGTTTCATTGTTCACATTTAGTAATCCATGGTATCTGCACAAATAACTTAAAGCCATACAAACACTCTAATTGTCCTTGAAACATATAAAACTAACAACAGTTAGTTTAATAAATTAGACAGGAGACCATCTTACCTGCCAGGGAGTAGACAAAACTGGGCATAATAAGATGATAGATGAAGAACCAAATGGTTATCTTCTGTTCAGCCATTATCTCAAAAGGAATAGTGCACTGCAATACCATCATTCAGAGAGCTAAAAATGCCTGTTACAGAGAAAGACGAGAGTGTGAATAATTCTGACATAAGGCTTTATCTCATATCACATTTGGCCTGGCAGATTATGTGACTAAACTGAATACTTAAGAGTTAATATAGGATAGAGTATGTTGAATAATAAATTCATCATCAGAATTTCTGGATCAAATTAATGATCTCTATAATTCAGAGAGCACACTGTTTCAGAGTACTCAGATTTTCTGGTGATAGTAATAATATGGTAAATGTTAAAACCATAACATCCTTTTTTACATTTATCTTCTGGATTCTATCCTCCTTCATCTCAGTAAATACTACATTTCAATTCATTACTTCAAAGTCTGTGAAAAGAAGACTACAGTGAAACTAAAGTACATTCATCTCTTTCAGAATTCATGCATTTTGTCTAGTATATCATTATTTTAAACTTCTAATATACAATTAATGGTCCTCCACAAAGGTGGTTTTATTTTTTATGAGTTTACTTTTAAATGCTGAATACAATATTGCAATGTTGTTTTCAAAGGTTTCTCTTTTCCATATGGGAGAAACTCTGCCTGTATTTATACTAAAACCAAGCTAAAAAAGCATGCAGCTTCTTTTGAATATTCCAAGATTTTATAAACATTTTTTCAGAACACTTCTGTAAGATTTGTTACTATTTTCAATCAGAATATTTTGCTAGCTTTTTGTTTCTTGCTGGGGACTATTATCTATTCCTTTAGGGAAATGTGTCATCATGTTTTCAGTGTGCAATTCTCTTTTTTTGATGGATTTCTTGTCATGAATATATAAATGCATCCTTTACATCCATCACATCTTGTTCTTGCTTCTTGATTGGTTCTGCTGTAACACTGGTTAAGAGCTTCACACAAAGCAAGGCTTCCAGCTTATCACTGACAGAATATTGTATCTCAGGCACATGCTGGCATCATCCAGTTCTCTCAGTATATTCATTTTGTTACTATTTCATTTAAAATATGCTTATACATACTTGAACACCCTTCAGTAACATGCACCCCAGGACATTGTGCATGCTAAAAAAGAAAACTTGTACATGTGGCACTTAGGGACATTGATTAGTGGTAGACTCAGGCAGTGCTGGGTTAGCAGCTGGACTCAATGATCTCAAGAGGTCTTTTCCAACGTAAAAGATTCTGTGATTCTACTATTTCATTGCCACTTTTTTCAAGGTGTAATCTCAATGCTCCTGCTTTTCAGCCTCCCATGCCAGGAATTGATGACTCTGACAGTGACTTCCACCTTTTACCATGACTCTTGCCCTTTCCATGTCAAAACTTTTACCAAATTCTTCATTTCCAAAATCCAAATGTTTTAGATTTTGTTTTGAAACTGCCCTATTTCCCACCTCCAACACCAAGAAAGGGGCAATTTTAAATTACAAAGGGCAAGTACAAACACACTTGACTCCCTAAGTATGGTTGTGATAAATTCTGCCCTTATTACAGAGTGTCTCATCTGAGCTGCTGCCAGACATGCCTGCTGCAGTGTATGTATCTCATGTCTCCCCCTGAGGTGGCTGGGAATGTGTCTTGGCCATTGGGACCTTTTACTTCTCCCCTCTTCCTCAGAATAACGCTAAGATGTTCATTTGAACATGCCTCAAACAGTGAACTTTCCTTAGAACAGAGTTTCAGGAGTGTTTTGATAAACTCATAGCGCAGGAAAATGACAAGAAATATCACAAGAAAATCTTTTGGCTCAGAAATTACAGGACCTGTTGCATGTCACATTTTTTCCTTATTTTTTAGTGGATTAAATCCTTAATAAAAAGTTAAAAACTGTATCACCCTTCAGTTATAGCTGTTATATGAAAACTGTGCTCAGCAAAACGCAGAGAAGAGTTAAAGAGTGATTCCCCAGAACTGAGATTTATTTAGAAATATTCCCTAGAAAAAGGCTCTTACACTGGCAACAAATGTATATGCTTACTGTAGCTGGATCCAAGGGGAAGAATTTATAAATAAATTTATACACATCTTTACCTTCTCACTTCTGTTGGCACTAAAGTTTCTCCAGACTCTGTCACTCAGAGGACATCCACAACTATTTCAGGCATTTACCTTGACCAAGGTATGAACTACTGTGCCTGTATGATTCACCCAGAAGACAGTGGTAGGTCAGATCAAGAAATAACTCTGTATATTTTTCCAGCAGCCATGCCCTGACTATGACATCCTTGTGATATGACACTGCCTTGCCTGAAACATTTGTTTCCAAATGACATGAGTAAAATTGCACAGTTACGCTGAAATAATGCACATAATTAAATAGCAAAGAAACAGGAACTCTTTTGGGAACAACGGTAATTACACAGCAGCTTATGGTGATAATAACTGTGTTCAAGTGTATTGATAGAGGAGACTGTTAAGAGCACTGTGTTCTCTGACATTATAGTCATAGATGGAAGATCCCTCCTCCCTCTCTTTAGCAGAATTTAGGTTCGATTTTGCAAAGATACAATGTCCTCTAGGTCTCCAAAAATCCCTTTTTGCTGGCTCAGAAAAAAAAAAGAAAATTGTTTGAACAATGGTTCCAATCACAGTAAATAAAAATTGTGTCAGTAAATGCTATAAATACCTCATTTTATTCAGAGACAAAAATATCCACCCTCCCAGGATTTAAGTCCTTTCCCTACTCTCACCTGTTTTGGCTGAGTGGGTTCTGTATATAACATAGCACAGCCATCCCTCCTGATTCATCTCAGCTTGTGAGTGAGAAGCTGTTTCACATCGCTGGGCTGAATTTTGGCAGAGCTGCCTGCTATGAGAGGAGACAGCAGGCAGGTTACGGCTGTAAGTGTGAGGTGCTGTGGCTGTGCACGGCGCTACCGCCCAAGGAGCCGTCCCGGCGTATCTGAGCTCACAGCACTGGCGCCGGAGGCAGCACCGTGGGCTGCAGTGCTCAGGCAGCACAACCTACTGCCTCTTGCTTTACAGCTCTCAACCTTTTTTCTTTGCAGAGTGAGAAGGATATTGCTGCCTAAGTAAAAATCATTCCCAAACGACAGAACAGCCGAGTCGCTTTTCTCCTCTGAAAAAGCAGAGTGACTACATACCTAGACATACTTCCTTCAGTCTGCACAGTACACAATCCTTTTTCCAAACAAAGCACCACAATTTCAGCAAACAAGTGAGACATTTTAAAAATATGTAATAAAATGAGCAGGCATTTAACTGCAACCATGTAATGTTTAATTACTATCTAATGCTCATTAACACACTTAGGTCCATTTTGACTGTTCAGTTTCCCAAAAGAGCCAGTCACAATTACAGAGCCTTTGCCTTGCTAAATTCAAAAAAAACAACTTCTGGTGAGCTGTCTGGAGTGCAATCCTCCCAAAGGAGGTAGAAAAAACTGGGGCATTGGCTGCTGAATGGGAAGCATGTTCAATTTTGAACACAGGGACCCACCAGAGTGCTTCTGGAGGCTTGCAGTGTCTTGCGATGCTTCGTTAGGATGAGAGGTGTTCCCAGGACACAAGGGTAAACCTCTGTCTCTATAGTATCCAATTGTAAAGATTCTTTAATCTCTCAAAATGTACTTTAGGAAAATGTCTACATTTTCTGCCATATCCTGTGTGGCTTTCTTCAGATCTTCAGTGTACTTTGGCATTTATTAAGGAGAAAAAGACACCTATTTTACAGCTATGGAAGCAGATGGTGTTTTCCATCACTTCCCTGCTCAATCCAAACATGCAGATGACATCATCGTTTTGCAAGGACATAAAGCATTTATAGTGTAGACACAAAAAGAAACTACAAACAGCAGGTAACTGAAGTCAGTTGAATAAAGATTGTTCAGATCAAAGGCAGTAAAAATAAGGTACATAATCTACCAGATTTGAAATCAAGAAAGGATAGCGATAGACAAGGGAAAACAGAGCAACAGTGGGCGATGTTGAAGGGGTGAAGAGGAGGCAAAGAAATTATCTCAACACTACAGAGGAAAGGGATGTCATGTGGGACATGTAAGTGATGTGTGGGAAGATGGAAGCAATAAACCAACCCAAAAAGGCAGGTAGAAAGAAAGGCAGAGAGGGAAAGCAAAGGAGATGTAGGTAGATAAAGGTGTATGAGAATTACCGGTTGCCTCTGTCAGTAAAACTAAACATTTACCATGGAAGAGCTTTCCTGAACCTCGCTTGCCAAGGCTTTCAGAGTGGGAGCAGTGTGATTACTGCATCAGCCCCTGACATCCACTCAGGGCTCCAGCCAGGAACCCCAAGTGCTGAAGGGGAGGAGAGGTGGCAGAAGAAAGTGTTCAGGAGCTCTGGCATGGTACACCTAGCTAGGAGAGGTAAATCAAGACGCTTGTTGTGATCCTCATTTCCTGGTATATTATGATAATTATAGACATTCAAGTTTTAGAATTGGTAGAGATTCCGTCCAGATTAGACTATAAATAGATACAACAATCTAGAAGAAATCTGTGGTTCTCTATCCTTTTTCAAAACATGAATATATATAATTGCAATAATTCACTAGCAAATTAACACAGTGGCAAGTTATAATCAAAGTCTTTTAGGAGTCACACAATACTTCAGCATAATCAGTGTTTTGTATTTGTTTTTACTTCAGACTCTTTCAGTGATTTTCGTAAGCATGTAATTGCTCCTTGTCTTTATTTTCTTAAGAGAGTTGGCATTTTCTTCTATGGTAAGTAACTCCTCACATATCTTATTAGTTGCTCAGTATGTAGAATTTCCATGAAACTTTTTAATTTAAAAAAATAATTATGTACATTGCATGTTATTTATTGTATCACTCTTTGTCCTTTTCTGCTGTTTCGGCCTTTGCAAATTAACTTTGTGATCAATGAACAAGTTTTGACTATCTAGGTAAAAAGGTGCCATTAAAAAGGGCACGGAACCTTGTTCATAAGTCTGGCTTCTCAACCATCACCCACAATCCAATTTACTCCTGAAGTCTATACTTTAGCCCCTAGCAATTACTAGCTTTCTCTATTACTGGAAAAGTGATGACAGTCAAGTTCCTTGCCACTGCACAGATTTGTCTCATTCCAGTGGTCTGGGCTTGCTGTTAGCAAAGTTCCAAGTCAGCCCTGCTCTTACAGCACTGCTGCATCTACAGAAGATTTTAGGTGTTAGCTGGCTCTCACTTAGAGTCCAAAAGCCTTGATAAAGGCTTGTGGAAACACTTCATTTCCTTATAATTTCTATAACTATAATCTTTGTTTTTTGACAGATTTGTTCAAGTGGAAATGGAATCTCAAATCCACTGCTCACAATACTGCCCACTGGCCGAAACAGTCCATCACCAACAGTAGTGCTTCTAATATTTTCCACTTCATCCTATATAAAGAATATAGCTACGCTCTCCATTTCACATGAATTAAATCCAGCTAAAAAAAACACATCAATTTGATAGCCCATAAATAAGATACTCTTCTTGAACAGAATTTACAATTTCAAGGACAATATGCAATGACATAACAAAGAAGCACAAAGTTGGAGCAAAGTGCAGTCTAATTCTTCCCCTCCAATAACTCTTTTTAATTGCTTACAGGTGCTAAATAATCAATCATAAAAAAAAAAAAATCAGTTTATTAATGTATTTTAACAGGCTTAATTAGCTAGTGATTCTATCACTACTGGGTAACTCCACCAGCTCTGTAATTTTGCTTAATAAATATTGACTTGGAAATACAAAGAACCAGTATCTTGGAGGTGATCTGGAATTTAATTCCATCTGGAATTACATCTGGACAAGGATGCTAAGAAAGATAAGGGCTTCTTCAACTACACCAATGACAAAAGGAAAACAAAGGATAATGTGGGCCCATTGCTAAATGGAGTGGGAACACTGGTTACAAGAGGATGCTCTGAGAGAGCTGATGAGCACCCTAACAAGGCTGCTTGGAACTATCTTTGAAAGACTGTGGTGATCAGAAAAGGTCCTTGAGGACTGGAAGAAAGCAAAGGCCACCCTGGTCTTCAAAACAGTCAGCCTCACCTCAATCCTCAGAAAGCTGATGCAGTGCCTCATTCTGGTGGCCATCTCTATCCACATGGATGACAAGAAGGCAATCAGGAGTAGGTAACACAGATTCCCTAAAAGTAAATCATGCCTGACCAACCTCATTGCCTTCTACAATGAAACAACTACCTGGATGAATGAGGTGAGAGCAGTGGATATTTTCTAACTCGACTTCAGCAAGGCTTTCAACACTGTCTTGCACAACATCCTCACAGGAAAACTCCAGAAGTGTGGGCTGGATCAGTGGACAGAGAGGTGGATTGAGAACTGGCTGCATGGCAGATCCCATAGTGTCACAAGCGGCACAGGGTTTAGTTGGACTCCTGCCACTAGTGGTGTCCCCCAAGGTTCAGTACTGGGCCCAGTATGGTTTAACTTATTCCTCAATGACCTGGATGAAGATGCATCCTCAGTAACTTCACTGACAACACAAACCTGACAGGAGGGCTGATACCCCGGAGTGCTGTGAGCCCTTCAGAAGGGCCTCAGCAGGTTGGAGAGATGGACAGAGAAGAATTGTCTGAAATTCAAAGAAGGCAAATGCAGGTTCCTGCACTTGAGGAAGAATGCACCAACACAGGCTGTATCATCCTTCCCATTTTCAGTATTTCTCTCTGTTTTTTCTCTTTGTTATTTTGTCCTCATAGTCCATGCAACTAATAAAATGTCTTATTTTTCTTATTTGCATCCACAGATTCATTATGAATCAATATTAATTCTCTTCCCTACAAGGGCCTTAGAGCAGTCACACATCTGTCTCAGCCTGCAGTTAACCAACACCTCTGTAATGAAGGGTCATCTGGTAATACTACTACAAACATTTTCAGGAACATTAGGCATCTTCTAATTTGTGGTAAGCTCAACAACTCAGCTTTACTATTAATTATTAACACAGTTTAGTTACTTTTCTTAAGTCAGCTGCAAAAACACAGTTTTGAAATACTTTCAGATCATGAAGCGTTGCTTAGTGGTACTTAAGCACTGTCTTTAATCATCACATCAGCAACAAGGGGTCAGACAGACAGTCCCTGTCCTACACTATTTGCTCCATCAGCAACTGGTTGCTCTTTCTTTTAAGGTAATAAATAAGAAAAAGATCACTTACTACTGTCATAACTCACAGGCATTACTCACTTTTCTGAAAGCTTGCTGTAAGGGCTTTTCTGCTTGAAGACTGCCTGGTAAAATATTTCAGCAGCAAAAATCAATAAACCTCCTGCCAAGTCCTGAGCATCCCGCAGAACAGCACACTACTCTGTTCCCATATGTACAAGTAGCTTCCACATATGTCTTAAAGACTAAGCAGTTTAAATTTGACACCAAGGTAACCAAACATCCCCAAGTCTCTAAAATCAGCATGAAAAAACGACTGGGTATTCCTTCATGATAACACAGATTATCAGGTTACTTTGGCCAATAAATTTTAAGGGACAAAATACATTAATTTCTTTGGAAAAATTAAGTGTATAATCACTATTATCTTTTGGAGCTTTAAATTTTGTTGAAGTTTATAAAAGAAAAGAATGTACTAATCAGAACATCATCTTGAAATTAAATCTTAAAGAGGTCCATTTCTAAGAAAAAAACAATCATTTTATGTTTCAGAAAAATGAAAAGAAGACTGTATGAAAATCTTTATCATGCTCTTGGCACTTTGATTTGATTTTCACATTTTCTTGAACTTAGTAATACCTTTTCATTCATCAGTAAATGGAGATACGGGGTTGAATCATGTATATTCAATAAGTTCACAGCAGAGGTATTTATATACATAAAAATTTAACAGTTTATCCATATAATCCGTAACTCAGGATACCCTATAACATACTTCCTATTGTACAGCCAAAGACAAGCTCAGTGGGAGATTTCATCTTCAAACTGCATGTTTCCTAGCAACTCTCTTTGAAATCAGAGTAGCATTTTTTAAATTTACATCAATCACTTGGAACTGTTGAGAATACTTAAAAACATCTCTTTCATCCTATGAATAAACAGTTCGAATCAGACTAGCAGCTGCAAAAAGGAGAAAAAAGGAAAATCAATTCAATGTTTACTAGAACTTGCTGATGGATTTTGGAACAATATATTACTTGTGCCTTTTGGTTTTAAGCTTACAGATTTCCAAATAGAAGTTGGTGAGACCCATTGGTGTTTTTTATAGGTTTGAGCTGCCACCACCATTTCAAAGATCCTCTGTGTTTTAAAGACTACTTTTCAAGGATACATACTCATGAGGTAGGCTTAACAGTACTCTGAAGATTTCAGCAGATAAGTAAGGGTTTCATTCTACTGGTTTCATGACCTACAACTAAAGAACTGTTTCTGTAGTCTTCAGATATTTTGGGGAGAAAAAAAAGAAAAAACTAATTTTTTTAAAAGTTGTTTCTTGTCTCCTAATTGTCAGTTGATACTTTACATACATGTGTTCCCTACCAGTGCCAGTAGACCCTCAGAGGCACAAAGCATGTACAGAAATTTCTCTTAACACTTAGTCAGCAAGGAGGGACACATGTACCATCAGAACAGCCTGTGGAAATCCCTGTGCCAAAACCACTACGCCTGACATAAGAAATCATATCTTCCCAATGCTACTCAGGATCTTGATCTCATGACTGCACTTAGATTAAATCAAGGTGAATTAAGCAGAAAATAGGAGGGAAAATGGACAGGCAAGGGGACAGAAATGCCTGATTGTGACTCTTCTGGTTGAGAGGTCCCTACTCTGTGTGCATGGATGTGAACGGAGGCACAGGTGCCCACCACTGGTATGGGACCGTGAGCCCAGGTCCCTGTGGTGGCAGCAGCAGGAGAGAACAGAATGTGTCAGAGGTCTGAGTGGCGGCAATCGGACAAGGGGCCACAGGTTGCAGGGATCCATGTATCCAGGGTGCCAGCAGCTATGGAAGGTGATTAGATATGTTGGTGTGGGTGTTAATGCCAGTGTGGGATTGCCAGCAGCCATCAAATAGCCATCAGTTACAGTAAGAGGCTTGGGAGCAGGTACTGGTGCTGCTGCTGCTGCCAGCAGCGGGGGACAGCTGGGCGTGCAGGGCCAGGCCCCAGACAGGAGGGGTGCCTAAGGCCAGCTGGGGCAGGGAGGGGTCCATGCATACGTGCACACTCGCTTTCTGCAAACAGGATCCGTCCCCATCAGTCAGACAGGCTCTTGGGGCTCTTTCTGTTGGAAACTCTGCTGCTGTAGGTGGCCAGCCACACACAGAGCTGTGCATGCTCTGGGAGCTGCTGAGCATCACTGCAGGCTCTCACAGGCATAGGGAGCTGCCAGGCTCACCTCACCCAGGCAACCAGATCTGGCAATCCCCCCAAAACAACCAGAAAGTTCAGTGAAATGCATCTGATGCCGAATTCCTACAATGATGTGGAAGATAAGCTCCATGAGAGTGTGAGTGTTTTATCTTTGTAATGCAATACATTTGAAAATGACAGTATTTTACCTCTGTAATACAATAATGTCTGTATATAAAGTATGAGAATTATATTATAAAAACTCTGACTAATCAGTTTAATGACTGAGTGCAGAGAACTATTTAAGATCACTTCTAATCATTAACAAGTCTATAAATAAAACGAAAAGAGAGAATTGTTTGATTTTATACATGCAAAACATTCTGCTTTGCTTTTTATACTTAAATATCAAGGAGATAAAAAAAAAAAACAAAACAAATAAAAAACCAAAGAGGTATACGAAAGCCAAAAGCCTGATCTACTGACATGTCTGCAAATATTTAAATATAGAATGAACACATACAGCAAAATCACAAGAGGCAGTCACCAATTTGTAGGAATGAAGCCTAGAAAACTTCATTTTAGGGATCTTGTTCCAAATTTTGTATTTTGGTGTCAAAAGATATATTTTGGTATGTAAATAAATACGGCTTAGGCACATCAGCCACAAGAAAAGATATTTCTCTAGTTATCAAAGTTGCGTAAGTAAGTCCAATTCTATTGACTAATTTCAAATATTAAAAATGTTTTAGTTGATAACTATTCTGTTGAACATAACATATGAGTGTATTCTCTCACAGATGCTATTTCACTGTGGTGATAAGCCAAGAAATCAAAATAACCTTCTCACTTAAAAGGTGGTGATTGCAAAGCCATGCTGTCACATCTTGCAGCAACTCCATGTTTTTCCAAGCAATGGAATAGAGTCCCCACAGACTTCATTAAACAACTGCCTACAGGTCCTGCACAGCTAATCTGTATTTGCAGCATTTCTGACATGGACCTGACATGGCCTCCAGCACAGGGGCTTTCCCCGTTGAGGAGCTTCTGACCAAACAGGTATAATGAAAACTGCAGTAAATTACATCTGAAAAAGATAATCCTTTCAAAATAGGAATCCTACCTGTTCTGATAATAACTCTGATTTGAAAGTATGAGATGCAGTATGTAGCAGTGTTAGGGTTCTGTGCTTACTACTCCTGTTTTTCAGCTCTGAAGAGAGTTCAAACATACAATGTCTACAGCCTTTGCTTAGTAAAACTTGGAAAGACAGTGATTATGTACTGAGAATTTATTCATTTTCCCTACTATGACCTAAAGTTTTCATCTTTCACCAAAGAGCAATACTTCCTAATTCCTGATTTCCAACTTCTGGCTAAAAGAATAGAATGATTATTACTATATTTTAATTTTTCAAATTATTTAGGTTTATTTGGGGGTTATATGACCAAAACTGTTCAACAAGCAAGGTTGGTCATTCAAACTGTACTGTTAAGTACTCCCACAATATTAACTATTCTGATTTTTCATTGTCTGGTACCACAACTGCAGGGCAATAAACCCATTACCTAAGAAAAGGGAAAGTACATAATCACCTGCAGACATTGTTCTACCCCGTAAAAGCAAAGTAATCAGCATATATTCTAATATCTCTGGTGCTATGCTAGTGGATCTACAAATTAGGAACATCCACACCTTAATGTCTTTCAAGGAAACAAATTATAGATGCTTTAATCCATTAACTTTTACACATACTTTCTATCATGCCTGCCTTTGTCCTTCTTCCTTGACCTTTTCCTCAAAGTGCTCAACTTTTCCTAATTAATCTAATTTAAATGGAGAGGCATGTAAGGTACTTTTCACATTCAATTTATCTGTAAAAAAATTTGATAAAATTACCCCCGGATGTACAGCTGAAATGACAAGAGAAGAGACAAAGTGTTACTCACAGTAACCAATACCAGAAATTAAATAGCATCATTACCTCCACTGGCATCTCTGTGCATTTGCACTGATGGAGGTACGAGAATAGTTTAGCATGCGCAAGAATATTTTAAAAGGCAATGTGAAGGATAATACTATTTGTAGCTACCCAGCACTGCTGTATATCACATTCTGGGGTCTGCTAGTGCATCTGTCTAATGAATCATTGTCACAACACATATTTAGCCATTTAACATTTCCATTTCTCAAAATACTACAATAAATCACCTTCTAAATGTACAATGTTTGTTCTGTAACATTCTGAGAACTTTGGGGGTATTTGCCTTCTTTTGGTAAAAACATTTTACGATTTTCATTATTTTACAATTTTCATTACATTCAGTCTTCTAGTTGAGAACATGACTACATAATATTCGATATACACATTTAAACTAAATAGGCATTTTGCATCACAGTTTTATATATAACCTTTTTCTTCTAATAAACACAGAGTAGCTCTAGGTCACAGCACAGATAGCTTCTGTGCTGATGGTATAACTGAAAAATAATTTTGTAAGACACTGAAATTTGACAATAAATCAGTATTACCTTAGATGTGCCATCTTACATTACTATTTGCTTTGGTAATTTATTTTAATGCTGCAATCTGGGTTGCCTTTTACAGCAAACACAGAAATGCAAGGGCAATTCTGAAGAGCTAAAATTTCAGTGTTTGTGATCCATCACAGGATCTCAAGTCCAAACGTTTGGAGACCATTCTTTGGACTCTTCAGCAGAAACACGACAACAAGAGGAGCATACGGTTGTTTGTCAGTATGGCACATCAGCACTGAAGGATTTAGGTAGAAGCACAGTGGAACAAAGGAAATACCATGATGGTTTAGGATCCCAGGACCAAGGTTAAGGTTTCTATGGGAATAAAGTGTCACGAGATTTTCATGAAAAGATGAGCTTCAGAAGACATGTAGCAAGCTTCACTCCAGGAGACATGAGATCCCCTAACATAGCATGTACCAAAGACAGCTTTAAGACCTACCCCAACAATGAAGCTTCCTTCCAACTTTTTCCTATACTACAGCATTACAGTGCACATTTGCTTGGTATGAGCAGACTACTCAATTGTTTATAGGCTGAATTCTTTGGATATTTACCGTGGATGGAAAAAAACAAACAAAAGACAAAGCATCAGCAATAAACTGAGAAATAATGTACATTAACATACCCCTTTGCTGTACATGAGAATTGAAAAAATGCTAGACTTTTCCTGGTTTACATGGACAAACTCCCCTTTGACTACTATAACATGGTTAAGAACATACTTTTTGATACAGACAAAAAGAAAAGCTCTCTTCATCTCTGCTCTCATATTTGACACTTGAGATTACAGTTGAGGAGATTATTTAAGACACCATGCTATATTCTTCAGTCAATTCTGCGACTTCATACTTGTCTACAAGTCTTATCAGAAGAAAAGCAATTAGACTGAGGAGAAAAAATAAAAAAAGGAGAATTTAATTCCTTTGCTTACCATCAACCTTCCTCTATCTTGATGTGTGTTTTGCAGTATACAGTTTGCAGAAACCAGTAACTAGTGGACAGGTTTACTATTCACAAAATATTATAGTGCTGTGTCTATAACATATAATGGGCCAGATTATTTCATTAAGTGCTCGTATTACCACCACTGTTTTATGCTTCATGGCCTATCTAAAGATTATTCCTTTTAACACATCATTAGTGTTTTTAATAAAAATGTTGTTATTGGCAATTTGGCTTTATCCTCAAAAGACTGAACCTACAATGAACATCAAGTGCATCTGAATTAAATACAAAGAGAAATGGTCAGATGATGGTCCTAAGTGACCAATATGAAGAGCTCTTGGACTCCAATATGTTCTAAAATAAAGGTGACTCATCCAATCTCTCATAAACTTTATTTAAACCATTTAGCTAAAATAAAACGTAAAAAAATAATAATCAAATATATTAAATTCTGAGAAGGGTTATCTGAAAGTGATCATCTGCTATTGTGAAACAATTTAATGAATTTGACTAAAATCTGTACATATTTTGAAGATATTTTGAATGACTGTATTCAAAACTGAATATGTACCTTGAAGATGGTTCTAAAGAATTGTTTTGTGTTTGAATCACCAACTTTTTGTTATTGATTTTGCCCATTTAATTTTTCATTTCCTTTGTGGTGTGTAACCCACTTCCTAATTCCCAACAGACACAGGATAGATCTTACAGTAACACTCAGGTGGAAGAAGTCTGACAGCCCTTGTTAACCTCTTACAGCAGGCATTGTAAAAGTTTCCTTCAATTCAAGAAGAGACTTTAAAGTATATCTTTTTGAGGCTGTATTTCAGGGTTACTTTGACACAGGAAACTTCCTTTCTGATGTCTTCCCTTTCAGAACTGCATTGATGTTCATGCTGCCATGCAGGCACACAACTGTAAGATACAAGCAAATCTCTAAATTCTTGGGTCTTTCCCGTGTAATAATGCCAAAGGAAGGACATGGAAAATAAGAAAATACATTTCAGAGGAGCTTTTTGACTGGTTCAGCTTGGTGATATTTGTTATTTGGAAGTAAATGTAAATTCACATATATTTGCAAATGCCTTTTTTTTTTTTTTTTTGGTAAATGAAAAAAACTCTGGGTTTAAAAAAAACACAAATAGCAATAAGTACAAAGCAGCCACAGTGTTCTTCAATGCTTAGAAAACCAAGGCATTCAGTGCAAAAGGGAATAAATTATGGAGGTCATAAACCAGAATGGGTGCTCTCTGGACAGCAGCAACTCTGAAAGGCATCTAAGGGATACAGTGGACAAGCAATTTAACTGGGGTTTCCAGGACAATGCTGTGGCTAAAAGAACTGTGTGACCCTTAGGGATTAAATGACTCAGAAGTACAATTATCATGTGAATTTGCTTGTTAGAAATAAGCAAATTTGCTTGGAACTAGCATGACTCATATTTGAACACTGTCAATAATTACGATGCTGGGTGATATTTATTTAAAGAGACTGGAAAAAAAAGAGCATGGAGAGATGTAAAGTACAGACACATGTACAAAAGGAGTGGAGAAAATGCCTTATGGCAAGAACTTTCCTTGTTCAACCTGTCTGGCATACCAAGGAGATGACTGGGGAACATCCTGGTTACAGGACATAAGTATGGCTTGAAAGTACGGGAGACAAAAGGGTACTGTAATCTTCTAGAGAAAGACATAATAAAAACAAAAAGCTGGAATTTGATTCTGGAATGATTTACATGGGATGTATGGTAAAATTTTAGCAAGGCATACCATTTTAGCAAGTGACATTCCCCGTTCTTGAGGTCTTCAGTAACTACTAAATACTTTCTTGAAAGGCAAAAAATACCACACTCAGCACTGAGGCAGCTGGCTGAAACTCAGTGACCTACCTCGGAGCTCTCACTGCCTTTCAAGACCTGGAGCTGCAGACAGAAGGCAGATGATGATGTGCTGGCACAGTGTTTCCCCAGAGTGGGATCCTTTCAGACTGACAAGCCTTGTTACCTGTTCCCAACACCATTTTACAGCACCTCCTTTTAGTGTTTTCAGCAAAGGACACTGTGAGTCCACAAAATAAAGTGCCATGCTCCAGTGAGGTTCGAAGTAGTTAATTTTTTAGTGAGCAGCAACTTTTGTTGCTCCTAACAAGTAAAAAACTCCAACCTACTTCTTGTCTGAATATTATAAACTGCTGTGGAAACTGCAAAGAAAGATGTGATCAAGAGATCAAAAATACAGAAAGAACTGATTGTAAAAGAAAAACTTCTTGATAACAGCTACATCAATTACAAAAGGTCTGAAGATGATATTATGAATTATGTTGAAAGATGTTCCATTTGCATAGAAACAAACTACCTGCAAGAAAAAATCTTTATAACCAGCAGTCACTCGTCATTTCATCAGCAGCAAGATTAAAAATTAGGTCTCCATGTATTACGCCTAGATGTCACTGCTTCTCTCTTAAAAAACAAGCTTCATGGTACGTCTTAGGTTTATGCAATAGACCGTATGTCAAAGAGTTTATTTTGAGAAACTTTAACCTTGATACTTCAAATGCTTACAGGCAAAGATTTTCAAGACTGAATTCTGTATCTATTATTAAAAATATAATTTTCAAAATTTTTTCAAATATTTTTGGGTGCTCACTCCTTTCTTTTTTTTTTTTTTTATCAGCATTTTACCCATTTTCGCCAATTAATTTAGCACTGACACTTCAAATCATATTACTCCAGATGAAATACTGCTCACTCTAACATCTTCTACACTCCCACTCTTTCCCCAAACACAATTCACTTCTCATGTCCCATTTTTCGTTTTTGGCCATTTTTGCCTAATTTCAAGCACATTCAGATAAACACATGTACATCCATTCAGTTTCTTTTCTGAATCTGTCTAGCGCCAGGAACCAGTAGCTTCAAAAACCAGCCTTTTTGTGCCTTTATTTACTAAACAGAAGCTTCCCCCTGTAGTACTTTACCCCCTATAGTATTGCTTGTAGGTATTAGCTGAGTCCTTGTAAGTTAAGTACTCTATGGTATTCACCCCTTACGATAAGGCATGCTTTCAAATACTACCATTATTCTCATGATTTTTCTATGAAGCCACTCAGATATTTTAAAATCTGCCTGAAAGGCATCTGCAGTGCTTTCCTCAATCTTATTGAGTATTTCCTAGTTTACTGTAATTGAACAGCAGAGAAAGGATATTTACACATAGCACTAAGATACCGATTATCTCCAAGACTCCCCGTGTCTTTTTTAAAGCCATTCACCTAATGGAGACGATAAAGTAACCCACAGAAATGTCTGAATTGTACAGATATCTGCCTTGGGGAGGAGGAGGAACTGAAAACCCCAGGAACTGCTAGTCTGCATTTCTTTCCATTCTGCTCTGCATTGCAGCTATTCAGTATTAAGGAAGAAACTGTTCATTCCTTAAACCTGTTTTTAAAAGTCGAGTGGCATGCTTTCGGTTCTGTGAAATGCAGTTAATGAACTGTGCACAATGATTTTCTGTTAGATCTTGGCCTTCCCTATTATTTAATTGGCAATTAGTTCAACACACCGCACTGCATGCACTGCTAATGTTACCAGGTTACCAGCACAGAAAGTACTTTTTCAGAAAGGAGTAGAAGCAAAGAAAAAGGGTATATGAAATTCCATCACTGGAAAGGATGTTTGAAACCCCATCACTACCAGCCCTTGGCAAAGACTAAAGAAGGCTAGCAGACTGAAAAAAACCTGTCTCCATAGGGAGCATCCTGCCAACGGTCAATGTGATGCTGCATAAAAGAACAGAATAAAGGATGCTTAAAGAGTGACCACAGCATTCTTCAGATTTCTTGGCTGTAATCCACTTATGAATCTTACAATTTTTATTAGTTTTCCCTCCTTTTAATGAAAACTGAAATACAACACAACCATTTCTTTTTGCAACATTTCTAGCTTCAATATAACAAGTGGAAGATAAGGAAAGAAATTATGAATACATTGGCTGCTGCTGCTTTTTCTGCATGAGTAAGACCATTATGGCTTTGGACTATAACCTGAATTCTCAGACAAGTCAGTCTAAGTGAATCTCAGGTTTTGAAAGTGTCTCAAGAAGCCACCTGACTCACCATTGTGCTACTGCACCTTCTGGATAAGGTTATACAACATAAAAATAGAAACAATGCAGCACTGTACTAGGAGTATGTCTTAGCTGTACAATTTTCTGTTTGTATTTAAATAATTTTTATAGGGGGTTTTGTGGGATAAGAAATGTCATTTCAAGAGTTAAAATAGAAAGCAGATGATTTTAAGCACTATATGGACTCTTTTTTTCTAGGTAGAGAATTACAGGCAACAATCTGTCCCAATGTCTCGTAGCAGATAAACAGTAAGTGATGTATATAACTATTGTGCATCCCTGCTGTGATGCAGCTGCTGCTTTTGTGTCACTAATGGACTCCTCTCTTGGCACAGAAGGAATCTCCAGTCCTTTTTCAACAGGTGACAGGCAAAAATAAATTGCAAATACTTGAGTTGGCCTGTCAGGGAGCCAATTACCATTTCAGCTGACCAGAATCACTTGAAAAGAAAAGCAAGGAAAAAGAAACATGACAGAAGATGACAGAAAAATGACAGGAAAAAAACAACAGAACTGGGCAAAAAGGAAAAGTGGATTCAATGCTGAAAATATGAGCAGTCTCAAAATAAAATTAGGATAGCCTCCTAGTAGTTGTGCTGTTTTCCTTGCTTTCTTTTTCATTTGATGGGAGTAAATGCAAAGACCAGGCCCCTGTGGATCTTTTCTGGTATCTTAACAAAACACACTTAGCCCCTGGCAAGTTTTTACAGTTCATTATTTCAGTGATTTGGGTTTTAATGGAGCGCTGCATCTTATTCAGCAGTAAGTACTGGCATGAACTTGAGAGACAGCATGGGTGGAAGAAGGGGAGGAGACAGAGGAAAGGCTTTCTCATCCCTCCAATTATAAAACACTCCACAGCTTGCCCAGAGGAGGGAAGAGTACTGGCCTCAGGGACAAGGGTGCAAAGAAAACACGGATAAACACGGTGATTTGGCTTAATAATATACTTCCTACTATATCAAACTGGATTAGATACAGTTCATTTCCTGCAAAAGTTTCCCAAGCTTTGCCTTACATTGCCTTGTGCCAAACGAGAGAATTGTTTCCTGCTATCCCATACACGTGGGTTTAGTAGAAGGATCCAGCTTCAGTATGAAGCTGGCTGCTGCATGGTCCTGATGGCGAGTGTCAGCATGTGACATCTCCTACTCTGAAGACTGCTCATAAATTGTCCCCCAGTACCTCAGCTGGGTGAACAACGGCAGGTAGATGACAAAGATCTCTCTTACAGATGCAATTTTACCACATGTAACAACTTAGATCAAACCAACTTAGACTGTAAAATGAGTGGCAGTCCTAACACAATACCTACATGTTTCTTTCCTTCAGAGTTTGCAGAAAGAATGCCAGTACATATGGTGTTGCTGTATTTGTAATTCACAGTGTAAGGTGTTTGATTTAATTTATATGTAAAACAGAAAGTGGAGAGAAACAAAACTGAAAATCACCAATTTACTGCCAGCTCTTATCTTCATGTTGGAACGGGTATAAAATATGAGTCCTTTGGGAAAGGGAATGGTTGGTGCCACTGGGGGCTTGCCTGCACAAGGGTCAAATGATAGGAAGTTCAGATAATGTACTCATCAGCTGCTGGGTCCTGTCCTTCACCCAGCATCCCACCGAGCTTCCTGCCTTTGCAGCTAGCAGTAAATAATAGCAGATTTGTGGATTCATACACAGATGCCTTCTATCAGGAAGGAGTGGCTTATATCGCCCAGATTGCACAGAAGCAGATCCTCGGGGAACTTTAAATGTTTGCAGCTCCGGTATCATGCTTTCCACCATAAAGAAACCTACCAGCTTTTTTCAAAATGCTTTATTAGAAATAAAATAAACTGCTCTCTATCAGACCTGAAAACACTTTTCAGAAGCTTCCCCTAAAACTTAATTTCAGGTACAAAGACAAGATTGCATCAGTATTCTTATTCTCTAGCACAGAAACACAGGGCTGGCACTCATAGTCACAAAATGGGAAATAACAATGTCCAAAGGGGTGCTTCTGTCTGCCTCTAGAACTGCTGTACAGGAAATTATAATTAGAATTTAAAAAGAAGAGCTAGTACTGAACAATACTAAGTATCTAAGTAGTAAACTAGTATACTAAGTAAACCTGGTATACTACTAAGTATACTAAGTAGTAAACTAAACAGTAACAAAATTTCTAAATAAAAATAAATAATAAACAAACTGAATATGGTCTTAAAAGCATTATGTTCTTAGCATATGGCTGCAGGTTGCATGGAAAGAAGACAAATATCTATTGTTTTTATAACTGTCTACACAGAATATTTGGTACAAATTGGAAAGTTGTTCAAATTCACATGTTTTCAGATATGATAGAAAATTCTGTTTTATCAATGTATATCAAAGTTCAAAAGATTGTATTAATATCAAATAAACTATAATTATATCCTCTCTTAAACCTCAAAACTCATTTGACTGATAATGTTTACATTTATAAAATGTTGATTGGGGGCTTGAGGACTCAACAGACCTCACAGTGCCATGTTTGCCATTAAGAAGCATAGGGCGAATTGCTCAGACAGACGGAGCTGGTCTGATTCCTGCCATGCTAAAAGCAGCGCTTACCACAGATTTTGGGAATGTTCTTGATAGAAGTAACTTGTGCTGTTCTTATACTGTATCTTTGTATTTTGCACATCTCCATGGGGTCATAAGCCAGTTATGAGAATGGGCTGTGAGAAGCCTCCCCAAGGTCTCCACTCATGCATGTGCTAACCCTGGGGTTGGGGGCTATGCTCCACTCAGGCTCTTGCCAGAGAAATGCTGCATGCACCCGTGCCCAGACCTGAACTTGCCTTGCTGACTTCAGTCCAGACTGGCAATTCAG
Organism: Pachycephala philippinensis; assembly: GCA_013397055.1. Classification (NCBI taxonomy): domain Eukaryota; kingdom Metazoa; phylum Chordata; class Aves; order Passeriformes; genus Pachycephala; species Pachycephala philippinensis. The sequence continues at coordinate 426,620 of VWZT01008559.1, read as the reverse complement.
ACCGGCAATCCAGACTCCTGCCTGACTCCTGATTTCCATCACTGGACCTCCTCTGCTCTTATTCAGTTATAAATAGAGAGGTGTATGTCTACATACACGTACGTGTACCTGAGTATGGTTTCAGCCATAAAAAATGGAAGGATTTGCATGTTTGTGTGTGTATGTGTGTATGAAAGGCGAGTGGGGAAGGCTGTGGCAGCAGGCTGAGTATGCGAACAGGGACAGGAACGAGGTGATGCGTGCGGGCAGAACAAATGGTACTGGTGTCACTGAGGACACTGGCCCTGCCTTGGCTCATGCAGCGCCTTCCCCTGCCGAGCAGCCTGCTCTTCCGGGCCCTGAGAAATTGCATCATCTCCTTCTGAAGGCAAACAAAGAGCTGAGCTTGTACACAATGGGAAAGAGACACAGAATAGGTAATTTTTGTAGAATGTAACGATTTGCATCAGATATGATGAGGTCACAGAAAGACATTTTGAATTTCTTGTATCCAACAGCTTAAACAGCTTACTACACTTAAGTTAAGATGAAGACAGCTGGCTAGCTTACATATCAAGGAGACACTTCCATACTCTGCAAGTCTGCAGGAAATAAAATGAAATTAAGAGTTTAAAACTTTCCTGTGCTCTCTGTAAGCAGCCAGCCAGAGGATTATTACTGTTCATTGCCAGCCGAACTTCAAGTTCCATTTGCAGAGCCAGAGAAGAACTCCAGGATGATCACTGAAGCATTATCCATGCTTTTGTAATCGGGTGGCAAGTTTCCTATGTCATGAAAGCAGCTGGACTTGCTTACTTCCAAATGCCCCGATGCCAAGCTTGTTTGTCCCAGTTTCAGAATGTTACAGCAAAACAAAGCCAATTCGCACACTTTATTTTCTAGTTTCTGCAACACTTTCATCTGTACTAGCCTGTTTTGAACTACCAATCATTAACAAGTGAAGATGATTTTTATCACAGAGGTAGTTGTTCAAAAGTTAATTTTGGAAATATCCTTTAACTGATGTTGTCTACTGCTAGTATGTAAGACATTTGATGACACCTCTACTTTTGAACTCCCTTTAAAAATATATATACAATAAAAAAGGATAAGCATATATACAATAAAACAGATACACCAAAATTATTTGTGTTTTGCTTGTTTAATGCCAATCTTGCTTGTAAAAATTCCATCATGTTATTTGACCATGAAAGTGTTAAAAGCATTCTACTTTTACTCATCCTACCACGCAGAATTATTCTTTTCTTACAAGTTTAAAAAAAGTAAGGGAAAACAACAGTGGTGAGAAAAGTCTATCCTCTTTCAGGTGATGTTCTTCCAATACTTAACCATATTTATTCTGCAAACATTGACAGAAACTATCTACCAACTAATCTTACAGTTTCCATACATTGAGAAATTAGAAAAATAATTGTACTTAATAAACAAATAATTTTAAACCACTTATAAATATTTGTAGTACTTAGTTCAAGAAAATATGTATCCACTGAGACATTCATTCATGTGCAGATTCATTCAGTGGTCCTGCCTGTGGTGGTTTTGTTTGCATCTTTTACCTTTTTGTGAGATAAGAATTAGAAGAAGGGCAAAGCAGGCTCAAAACTTTAAAGAATACAAAGAAGTTTATTACTAACAGAATTAAAGGTAATAAGAAGAATGATAATGATAAAAATTAAAACAAACCCTCCTCTTTCCCTCCAGCACCTCCCCCTAATAATCTCCCAACTTGCACAAAGGATAACACATAATTTCAAGTCAGAATTGCAGTTCTTAAGTCTCTTTCATATTTGAAAGAAAAAGAGGTTCCTTCTGCTTCAATGTGGTACTTCAAACTGCCACAGCAAACAAACCCGCCCGGATATCTGCTGCCGTGAAATATATTTCTCTCATGAATTCTGCAGTCTTCCCACAACTGCTATCATGAACTAAGAATGGGGTATTCTTTTTAAGGATAATCGAATTCCAGCCTG